>JZKD02S2189354.1:657012-667682 GCA_000966675.3 Picea glauca | reverse complement strand
AGTCCTAGAAGAGGGCTGAGCAGGCTAGAGAGGAGGTCGAGTCGGCTAGGGAGAAGGCCGAGCCCTAGAAGAGGGGTGGCTTCCCAAAAAAAGGTTGATGCAGGCTTGAGGAGCAAGCCTAACCTTAGCCGCAGGCAAAGTTGAGGCAAGCACAACAAGGTAAGAAGGCTGGTAGCATAGAAGAGTGGGACTGCAACAAGGATTAAGGGACAACAACTGAGAAGTGTGCTCAAATTGTGGAAGAAGTGAGGCAACAAGCCTCTAGAGTATTTCTGTAGTAGCTACAAGTGACCAACATTAAGGAGTAAACCTTGGAGGGCTAGAGTAGGCATGTAGCAGCAGTTTGAATGGTTAGAGCAACATGCTTGAAGGCTGGAAAGTTGATCAGTAGTAGAGGAAGGACATGTACAACAGTTTCAAGGGCTGTTACAGGTGATAACAACAAGAAACTGAAGGGCACAAACAAGATGGAAGAACTCAGCCTAGGCCCAGTTTTGTCCTAGTGTATTGGCTTTTTTATTGTGAATGTAAAAAGGCCATTTTCCCTCGTATGAGAGCCCTAGTTTTCTTATTGAAGGACAAATTAAGAGATCAGTTTTGGGGTTGACATTTTGTGTACTGTGCATGATCTAATTGCTAAATTTTGTTTATGTTCCACTGTGTTAAAGTTAGGCATCTCAGTGTATCTATGTTTACAATTTAAATGAGTAAATTGTGCATAACTGTAGAAGCATTAGATCAGATCTGAGCTGTAGTAAAAACTAATAACCCTAGTGTGGGGAAAGCCAACAAAGGAGGGATTTTATTGAGGCTTCAGAGGAATATTACAGCAACAGAAATAATAAAAAATTCTTACAGCAAAATCAGTCCTCTCTATTAGCTGTACGGCCCAGCTAAAACCAGCTGTACGACCTACCAATCTTGGCCTTTTTCTATGCTGTATGACCCAACAATCTCTGTTGTACGGCCTGCTAAAAAACCCTTCTGTTGTTTGCTGTATGTTTGAGTATTTCGGCCTCTGTTGGCTGTTGTACGACCTACTCAGAAATGGCCCTTTGCTTGCTGAAAATACGACCTGTTATGGCCCAGTACCCTCCAGCAGGTGTGGCCTCTTCTGTTGCAGAAATACAGCCTCTGCAAGCTGCCCAAGAAGCCCTGAAATCACCCCTCAGGTGGCTACCCAGACCACTCAGGTAGTCACCCTCTCTCCTTAGCCTCAAGCTCTCTCCTTCAACTCACTTGCAATCACACAAATGAGTAGTGTGTCCTCTTCACCCTCAACCCCTTCATTTGTCCTTCAATCAACCACCTAACTGCCTTGAGATGTGTGCCCAATCATGCCTTCAATGGCTAAGATTGAGCTGTCTCCTTTAAGTTGGACCCCACACTCCACTAAGTGGTGTGCCCCCCTTTGGACAAGGTCCTACAAAGCACTTAGCAGCTCATGAGGTGTGCCCCACTAGCTTGGGCCCCACGATCCACTCAAAACAGGAAATTTTTGCTGATTTCCTAAGTTAAACTTAGGCTGAGATAAACAATGCTGATCTGGGTTGATTAAGGTGTCCATCAGCTAGCCTAGGACACATAGGCATAGCTGAGACACCTACCAAGCTAAAAACTAACACAAACTTCAACATTCATGTCTCAACTAGAAGGTTTTGTTGTGAAGGGACAAGAACATAAAGTATGCAAACTCATCAAATCCTTATATGGCTTGAAACAAGCATTGCGAGCCTGGTATGAAAAGCTAATTGAGCATCTTCTAAAATTGAATTTCAAGCACTTTAATCTTGACGATGCAACTCTGTTTGTCAAGAAAGTTGGGAAACCGTGGTATATCTTGTAGTGTATGTAGATGATTTGTTGATAATAGGGAACAATGAAAGATGTTGATAACGGGGAACAACGAAATGCTTTGAGTGTAACCCTCTCACTACTCCAATGAACAGAATTTGAAGCTCACATCGAAAGAAGGGAATGAATTTGAGGATGCAATCAAGTACACACAACTTGTAGGAAGTCTTATCTACTTTACCACCACCAAACCAAATATTTCATTTGTTGTTGGGATTCTTTCCAAGTTCATGCAAAAACTTTGTGAAGGACATTGGTCTACTGCAAAAAGAGTTCTAAAATACTTGAAGGGAACTCAAGATTTTGGACTCAAGTATTCTAAGGTGGATGACTTCAACTTGATTGGATATTTTGATTCAGTCTTTATTGGGGATAAATAAAATGGAGTGTCAACTTTAGGCTATCTCATTAGTGCTAGTAGATTCCACATCAGAGGAAGAATATATGGCAGCCGAAGAAGCAATAAAGGAGATTGTGTGGCTCAGGAAAGTAATTGAAGATTTGCAGGAGAAATAGGTGAACTGTACTTCTCTTTTGGTTGACAATATTTCTGTAATCAAGTTGGCCAAGAATCCCAAATTCCATGATCGAACCAAGCACATCATCACAAAGTACTATCTGATTCGATATCATGTAGAGGCCAAGACTATTCACTTGAGACATTGTTCCTGAAATGAGCAAATTGCAGACATCTTCACCAAAGCGTTTGGAAGAGAAAAATTTGAAAAATTCAGAATGATGCTTGGACATACAAACACCTCTTTGGATTAAGAGGGGTAATGTTGGATACCTGATCCTTGTGATTATGGTATTTTGTAAATATTATTTAGGAGAAAATATGAAGAGTCATAGCTGAATAGGAAGAGTCATTCGAACCTCTTGAAAGATGAATCCAAAGGTCATCCAAAGTTTTATCTATGAATGTCTCACGTTAATGCAAAGCATTCAAGTGTGGAGTTACACAATCTTTGCCCATACCTGGCCTGACACATGTACATCCATGCGAATCCAAATCATTAAACACAAATATACAAAGTTTACTCATGTATATTGATATATATAGCAACTTGCAAGTAAGGGTACATATAACCAAATTAGCATTGTGTGCAATCCACGTCTGAACCAAAATACATAAACATAGAGGTTATAATGTCCTCTAGAGTCCAAAAATATCATGCTACAACAAATAAGTACATATCTTCAAAATCATCACCTATATTGGGATCCTCATTGTTAGTAGCACCCTTTGCACCTCCTTTAGGCTCTAGCCTTTACCTCTACCTCGATCCTCTAGGGATATCAATTAACACCCTCCAATTTTGATGAAATTCCCTAATGCAAGGGTTAAAATAAGTTAGAAAAAGCTTAACATGCCTATCAATGGTTTTGCTTGAGTGAAAGGTACATTTTTACTAAGTTCATGATAGAGGACTTCAAAAATCAACACCACCGACATTGAGGTGTATAGAGGGCTTGGTGGTCTTGATTAAATTCCAATTCTATACCCTCATACATGATAGAATCCAGTGGAAATGTTGCAATCTTGCCATCTTGAAATCTTGAAATATCTTAAATCTGTTGAATTTTGAATGGGATCTGAGATTCTAATTTCTCCATATGAAGTCTGATGAGGTTGGAACCACTCTCAGGTATCCTGGAACAGGTAATGGTAATGTTAAAAAATTATGTAAAAGGATAGAAAAGGAAATATAAAAGAGAATGCCAAAGTTTACTTTATGAATTTAATATTATTAGTAATTACTAGGGTGACAAACTCAAGGTGACAAACCAGTTGATTCCGTATGGAATTGATGATTTCCAATTTGAGACTACCATTTGGATCGATAAATCCTAGGAACATGTCATATTGGTTGGTTTTGTCCTTCCCCACTTTTGGAGAGGAACACCCTTCTTTGAGGGGTTCATAGGGTTTGATATCATATATTGATGATGTGTTGCACCTTTGGAGGGAGCTCTCCACACCTTTTTGCACATACCCCTAGAGTGCTCCATCTTGAGGCATTAATTGGAGGACATTTGATGGTCATGCATGTGGATCCACATCTTTTGGTAGATATTTTGAGGTCGCCCTATCTTGAGGGGTTTTTTCAACAACCAATGGATCATTCCTTGCACACTTCACAATGAGATCTATATCAGGAGGAGTTTGTTAGCATGATGTGAGGGGCGCTCTACCCAAGAGACTTCGAATGTCCATCATCTATTAAAGAAAAGGTTGGTCAAAAGGTTACACATGGAGGATTTGTTGTTTTCATTTCAAGGGCGCACCATCTTAGAGACCCTTTGGGGATAATGTTTTGGTTATGATGCACGTTGATCAAGGTGGGTGTCCTACATTTAAGGGGTTGTTATAACAACCATTGCTCACCAATTTTCATATATTCCAAGGATGCACTATTTTTGAGACCATTTGGAGGATGAGTTGGTCATAAATACTTTGAAATCAAGCTCAAAACAAACTTTTGATGAGTGCCCTAGCTCTTCTTCCTATATTTGGCATTATTTTAGCATCACAAGGAGGAATAACTACCTTCTTTGTTGAGCGCTCCTTTGACATGGTCTTATATGCATTTTTTTATTGGTCATGGTTTGGATGGTGAGTCCCTTGTGGCACATGTTAATGGATCACTTGATCTTGTGGGATTCTAATTGAAGATGTGATGTATCGTTGGGTTGTTCATCCCTTAGAACGATGTCCTACTTTGTCCTCTGTGTTGAGGATTGCTGAGCTGTTTTGTATGTTGTTTGAGGCTGCCGTCCTCCTTTGTTGACAGATCTGTTGAGCCGTGACTTCTCCAGCATGAATCCGGCCCCTTCTCAGTGAGCTGTGCCTCTCCCTTTACAGTTCTGATCATTACTTTTTGAGCTGCGACCCTTTAAGCAGCTTGTAACCCTTACCCTGTGTGTGAGTTTGGATCCTTGGATTTTCTTTGTGCATGAGGGTTTAACCACAAAGAATTCTTGTGTGATGTTTCTCTTCTTGGTGGCAACTAAATCTATTCATCTCTTGGCAAGAGATCTAACCTATATGGTAGATCTATGAACCTGAAATTTTTCTGAGCATAACTACAACTGGCACTACATCTCTTATGTTTGGCATGCACTCTATCATAGGTAAGACTACAAGGTAAGAAACCCTTTTTCAGTTTACTCTCAATCAGATCTATTGTTCTTTGTTTATGTAGATATTTCTGCTCATTAATTAGATCTACTTCAGATCTGTAGATTGATTTCTGCTTTGCTAGATCTGTATCAGCTTTGTAGTTTAGATCTGATTTCAGATCTATATCTTTACTATTCATTAGTTCAGATTTGAAAGAATAATTGTTGTTTAACCTACATCTACTTCAATGATCTTGCCTCAGTTAAGTTTCAGTTAGATCTATGATATTCTATAATCTTTTTTCAGTTCTATGATCGGTTAGCTTAGATCTGAGTCGTTACACACACTCAGAAATTTATTTTAAGCAGTATAGTTTTGTTTACTGTTTTGAAACTTAGTTGTTATTCTAACTGAAAAATTAAAAGACATTTCTGTTCTGCATTTCTTCCCAAATTCTAACAATTTCTCATACATAATCTGTTACATGCTTCTCATTACCATATTCACACATCCAATAATTCTGAAATTTCTTATTAAGATATGGAAATGACTTTATCTTGTTAAGGCTAAAATCACAATATCACTTCGATGCATTCTTTCCATTCAAAGAAAATGCAAAAACACTCCTCAAAACATTTTCATGGCCACTATTACTTTCTACAATAAACTTCATGAATGATGAAAGATGCATAGAAGCCTGTTAGTACACTTTTTCACCTTCCAATCAGATTTGATATAAATGTAAATTAGTGATGGAAAAGTGGTTAATTCAAGGAGAGAATGCCCCAGATGTCACATGCAAACCTACTCTCCATTTGGGCTTGTGTGTGCCAACCTTAGGGTGGAGTCCCTAGGTACCTGGTTGCTGATTTGGCTTTGATTTTCTGCAAAACACACAAAAAACAACAACAAATTTGCCTTGGGCAACATGTAAACACCTCGCCAAGGCGTTCGGAAAAGATAGTATAATTTCATGTGGAAGGATCCTGTAGTGTTAGCGTGAAAAAGATGAAAGAAAGGGAAGAGGAAACCATTTAAAAGATAGAATTTATCACAATAAATGGCTAACAAACTATTAATTCAATGCATAAAGAGAGAACATAATACCAACAAGAGTGAATGCTCGAAAATAAGCACAACACTTCTTTATTAATGGCCACTGAAAGACTGATTGCACCACATCAACAAGCACAAGAACCGACACTTTGATAATCTTCACACAAAGAAAGAGTAGCTAGTCTAAGAAGAGAGAGAGAGAGAGAGAGAGAGAGAGAGTAATGAATGCTGCTGCAAAAATCTGACCATGAATAATGAGGAGGAGCCCCAATAAATAAGAGAGAGGGCACACTTCCCAAGGAAAAAATAAAAGGTGCGTGGGTGAGATAATAGGTGAGTGAGATGCATGCGTAAAATAATAATTAAATAATAATAGCCAATGCGCATGAGGATAAGGAGAATGCACATGAGATAAATGAGTGTGAGAGACTCAAGCATGAGAGATAAAAATGCATGGGAGAGACACACGTGTGAGACACATGAGGGAAAAAGGGATAAAGAATATTGGAAAGTGAATAAATGGATGGAGAAGAGAAGTTAAGTAATAAAAGCATTATTGCATGAGACAAATCACTCACACGTGGGATAGGAGAAATAGGGAGAATTATGCTAAAGAATAGGAATTTAGAAAGGGATAATTATGAATGCATTAGAAGATAGGGAAAAAGGGAGGCACATTAATGCTAGAAAAAAGGGAAAAGGGAGGCACATTAATGTTAAAAAAATAGGGAAAAGGAAGGCTCATTAGGACAATGAGCTAGAAAATAGGAGAGAGAGGAGTTAGGCCAAGAAATAGGGAGAGAGAAAAGTTGGAGGCTAGAAAATAGGAAAAATGGAGGCTCATTTAAGACAATATGCTAGAAATTAGGGAGAGCTAGAAAATCGGAAAAATGGAGGCTCATTTAGGACAATGCGCTAGAAAATAGGGAAAATGGAGGTGCATTAATGCTAGAAAATAGGGAAAAGAAGGTGCATTAAATGAGACTTAGGGAATATGAGTATGATGGAAGAGGAATGCACCCTAATTAATAGGAATTTAATGCACATTATTGAGGAATACTAACTTTTTAATGGACTTTAATGCATGAAAAGTGGTATTTATGGAGAGTGAGAGGAAATAAGATGAATTAGGCTTTAATTAGCCCAACTACGCCCATGTAGACTTGGCACCTCATCCACATGCCCTCTTGTCATTAATTAATTTAATTATTTGCTTTAGACATTGAAAAATGCACCCCCTCATTAAATTATGCCACCCAGCTGCCACATACCACACTACATCACTACCAAATTTCTAAATTTGACCAACCCTGCTATAAATAGAAATTGCTAAAAATAGGGGTCCGACCCTAAAAAATAGGGAATTGCCAAAAACGTCTAGGATGACTAGGAGAACACCACCATATTTCAAATGTCTAAAAATAAACACTGCTAAAAATAGAATATCGCCGCATGTCAATGATATTATACTCATCAGATTTGATTTTCTGTGAGGATTCCAAATATGCAATCAGAATTGACATGCAAGCCTAGGTGCTCCACCTGCTAAAAATAGAAGTACTGACAAGTCATCCCAGAAAAGGTCCAAAATACTCAAAATGTCTCAAGGGTCAATACTTTATGCTTAGAATCATGATATGAGGCCTGGAGCTCAACCTGCTAAAAATAGAAAGTACCTGCATGATCCCCAAAAAAAGTGTCATCAGGCTCAGAATCATGCAAAGACCAATACTGTATGCTCAAAACTGTCATATGAGTCCCCGATCACTATCTCCTAAAAAGTAGGGCACTTGCTAAAAATAACAATCTCTCTCAAATCCATCTGAAACCATGCTAGCTCTATCTCTTAAGCAAAAACAACCACAAACCAGTCTTGTACCTATCTATGATGGGAACCAACCTCTGGCTCACACAAGTGCTCAACCTGGGTAAATCTTTGAATGCTAGCCCAAATATACTATGTTGGCTCTTAACCCTCATGATTTTCAAGGATGAAAATCCAGGGGTTAACAAATCCAAATGGGGATGTTCTCAAATCTTGGAATATGATGAAACCAAATCCAAGGCTAAAGATGATGTGGAGATCCAGGAATGCATGGAAAATCCAAAGGGGTATACAAATCTTCCCAAAACTTCCCTTTGGATGGAGTCATTAATTCAAATCCTTCATCGCTGAGATCAGAAAATACATGCATATCATAATACTTTATACAAAATAAAAAATGTGGAGTCACCAAGGTGAGATCTTCAAGTGTTTGCTTGCGGTCCTCAGCTCCAAAATCAGTAAGCCATCAAATGTGGAGTCGCCAAGATGAGAAAAATATCTTCAAAACTAAATCATCATCAAAGAATGTCTTCGAGAAAATTAACTTTATCCTCAACAATGTTGCCAAAATGATATAACAAAATCTAACACCCTATATGATGTAAAGTCCCAAGCATCAAGGGGCTAGTTTTGTGCAACTTAGGAAGGCTACTCACTGTCACCTCAATAGCTCTTCCTCTCTCTTTCAGTTGGCTCTTATCCAACTCAAGGGGGCTTCCCTAAGGATAAGATTATCAAGGCTATGGAGTAAGGCTTCAAGGTGAAAAATGAAGAGTAGGCCTTGATAAAACAAAGTGGTTGTAGTAATGGTATGTGTTAGTGGAAATGAAAAAGTGGGTACGGAAAGGAAATGAAAGGGAAATGTGGGGAACAAGAAAATGGGATGATAAGACTAGTGCCTATCAATCTAAGGGCTAATGGAGTCATGAAATATTGAATGAATGAAAGAACTAATGTGTTACAATCAACTACTTTGAGGTAGGCTATATGATTGAAAGAGTTAGTTTACCACATTCAACCTCTTGGATGAAAGAACTTATTTGATGCATTTTTCACTTGGGTGTGTACTTAAGGTAAAATAAGTTTAATGCAATTTATGCCAAAGTGTTTGCTGAAAATAAGCTATAGAATCAAGTCTTGGAGGGCTAAGGGTGCCACTCATCAATACAAATGTGAATGAGCTGTTTTATGGCTGAAATGTACTTCCAAATTTCCAACTTAATTTGATAGAAAAATGGAAAACAAGTGCAGAAAAAAACAAGAAATAAACAAGAGGGAGAATCTCCTCACATTGCTTATTCCACAATGAATATTGAGTTCACTATTAAGCCTTCACATAAGTATGATAACAAGAAGATTCAATAACATATAAACAACAATTGAAAAGCATAACATAACCATTCAGCAAAGTAGATCAATACTTCAATGTTTAATTAGTCTTCAAGGGTTTGATACACAAGGGAAGCTCAACATCATCTCCAAGCTCCTACAATTTCCTTCATTTTTTCACTCTCTAACACCAAATTCTCCAATTCTCAATTACAAATGAAATGGAGAGAAACTCCTCTTTATATAGAGTGAGTTAAGTCTCTCATACAATAAAATATATTATCTTTGTAACTAACTCCATGACAAGTCAACAAATAGTAAAATATAGGAGTAGTTAGATCTATGTTTGACAATATCAAGGCACGTGGATGCTAGCCTCTTTAATAGGCAATAATATGCAATAATAACCTCCAAGAGAGGACACACCATCCATAAATAGGCATTGTACCAAGTCGAATGCTAAATGGGTCCACATAGAATTCACCCTTCAAGAATGGATGCATGCAAAATATAATAAAATACTCTTCAATCTAGGAGGATGTGCTCATGGGTCCACCTAGAAAAGCTCACAAAGTGTGCCTTCCAAGGTGCATAATGAGATAGCATGCTCCGCAAACATCAAATATGCAACCAAGGGGTGATCAATGAGGCAAGCACATGCAAGAAGACCATCAAGCAGCAGGCACAATCATCCAACCAAGAAGAACTGAGACTCTCCCAACCAAAGATCTCTATCAAATGATATGATGCCATGAAGAGAAGGGTCTCCATAAAGATGAATCCCCCCCAAGTCAGACCAATAGCTCCAAGGAACAAGCAGCAAATCTCCATCAATGTGATGAAAACCACAAGGTAGAACCTCATACAATATGAGGTGTAACACTTACCACTTATGGTTTTAAAATTAGTTGTATAGTTTAGTCCACTCTCAATTCTCCACAAGGAAGATTGCCATTTTTCAACGTTTGCACAACTTTTTCTTGAACTGTGTGGACCTTTTTGTGACATTTATATTGCCTCACTGTTCTTAATAATGGGTGGAGAGAATTAAGAGGGATAATTGTAGAGTAAAAAGAAATGAAATGAAGTGTCTTGGAGCATAATGAGGTGAGACAAATTGAGGAATGAAATAAGGTTTTACAAAATATTGAGTTATTGGACCAAATTTGTCCCGACATGAAGTAGTTTTCCCATACCTAAAATCTGGCCCACGAATGGCTTCTAAGAGTGGGTTAGAGATGAGTCATGCATGTAATAGGGTGGAATAGGTTAGACAAAGCTGGGAGAGAGGGGCCCACTCCTTTCTGCTCCAAATAGCCTTTTACACAAGCTATGAAGATGTTCAGTTAACACCCAAAGAAGGAAAACCACATACTAGGACATGAAATAATCAATCATGTTCCCATGGAAAAAGCATGCTGTAAGGGAGATGCAGGATGGGACATGAAACTCTTTGTTGTGCATCTTTCATAATGAATTTTC
>JZKD02S2189354.1:639115-650575 GCA_000966675.3 Picea glauca | reverse complement strand
TATTTATATGTGAGGATGGTGCCTCACTTATACACACTCACACTCACTCATCCAGTGTGCATATCTTGAAGGTAGTTGCAATTGTAGGAGAAAGGAGAAGAGAGACGCATGCTCAGTCTTGGTTTATTCTTTGTGTTTTGGTCTTAGTCTTGGCATTGTATTGGCAATCTATTATTGAGGAAGTTTTTGCTGGGTTTTCTCCCCCATGAGGGTTTCCCAGGATAAAATGCTRCRTATAGAGCATCTTTCACTAGGTATCTAGCCGTCACTGTTGCCGTACAAGAAAATTAGGGCTTTTCACTTAAGAGGAATTTTTAACCAAAAGCTATCTTGGCAAGTGCACCTTGCCCTAGCGCATCTTTTGGTAGCTTGAGAAAACTTTTCTAGTGGCCAGATTCTCTGGAAAGTCAAACCCTAGTTTTGACTGGTACCAAAAAACCAGAAAACCAGAACCAGTACTAGAAGTACCAGTCCAAAATTGCGTAGGTCAAGTTTCAAGGGGTAAAACTTGGAATTTTTTGAAACAGTCAGCTCCAACAAACTTGCCTCAACGCAATGCATCTCCTGGTAAGCTTAGTTTCAATTTTTGAGCATGTTCATTTTTTGGTCATTTTCTTAGCTCCAGGTCAAGATGTCTGCAAGCTAGAAGGTGTGGAAAATTTTCGTGCCTGGAAGTACAAAATTGGACTCATTCTTGAAGAGAATGACCTTGCAAAATTCATAAAAGAAAATGTACCGAAACCCGAAGAAAATGCAATCAAAGAAAAGTACAAGAAGGATATGATTAAGGCTAAAAGAATAATTGCAGATTTCGTTAAAGACCACTTGATCCCTCAAGTATCTTCAAAGAATACTCCAAAAGATATGTTTGATGCCTTAACCAGTATGTATGAAGGAAAGAACATCAACCGGAAGATGAACTTGAGAACCCAACTCAAGAATACAAAGATGCAGAAAGGAGAAACAGTCCAAGACTATTTCTCTAGGGTTTCTCAATTCAAGGAAAAATTAGATGCAATTGGAGACAACTTAGATGAAGATGAACTCATAATGACAACTCTTAATGGTCTCACAAGACCTTGGGATGCCTTCATCCAAACTATTTGTCCAAGAAAAGAGAAACTCCTATTTGATAGTTTATGGGAAGAATGTGTTCAAGAAGAAGCAAAAGTGGCCAACCGAGAAGCCGTCCTATTAAGAGATGAAGATCAAGCCCTAGCTGCTCATTCTAAAGGAGGAAAGAAAAAGTCTAATTTTCAAAAGGAGACCCACCTTCATAAAGAACTCAGGAAAAAATTCTTTGAAACAATTGCGAAAAGGAACTCAGGAAATCAAGCTAGAAAGCTTGCTTCCTTAGGATCTTTTTCTGCTGTTTTAGAGCAGCAAGTTAGAAGCACTTAATTGCCAAATTTGTATAATGAAAGCACTTAGAAAAGACTACCTTTTATCCCTTAGAAATTTAGAGGAAAAACTTGATAAAAGAAGCCTTTTTCCTACACTAGATCTAGATTTTTATAATGGAAACTTTAAGTATAAAATCAGATCTAACTTTTCCTATGTACGCAAAATAGAAACTAAAAATTTTATATTAAAAATAAGATTCATATACTTGCATACAAAATTTAAGGTAACCAAAGAAATTATGCTTTTTGAGAAAGAGAGAAGGAAGATTTCAAAGCCTTGGAATCCTTGGGCAATCTGGGGTCTTCTTGATGGATCAAAGGGGGTCTTTTGTCTTTCTTTAAAGCTTGAAGCAAAGGTAAGTGCAACCAATGCCCAACCTCCTCTTCAAGTTGTGAGAACCAGCAAACTTAGAAATTTCTTGCCAACAAACTATTAGTAGAATGGTGCTTTTTACATAAGAAGCTTTGAAATAGCATAAACATCAACATAAATGGATATGCAATACAAAACATCACATGCAAGAAAACAATAACATTATAAAACAACCTAGCTCTTCTAATCTTACTCTACTTGGAGACAACTCCACCTGAAGGCCACAAACTAGTAATTAAAACAAGAACACAAAGAAAATTACCTCACAATTAAGCACAATTTGACAAATGAGATCCACACATGAAGCTTGATCACCAAAAGTAGCCTCCAAAGCCTTTTATTCCAATAGTGAAAGATAATACAATAGCAAATTACAATAGAATTCTTCTCAAAGCTCCAACTAACTCAAGCAAATGGGAGAGAGCTCGATAAAAAGGGAGAGGGGCGCACCACTTGGTAGCATAAACCATGACGAGTGTAGAGAGTGGGGCCTCCACCTCTCTTACCAAAGCTCAACTCGCCACATGTGATCCAAAGGAGAGAGGGGAAGGCACCACCTCTCAATAGGTAGGCACACTTCCTCTTGAGGGCACCACATATCCAAGAGAGGGGCACACCTCCTCTTGGAGCTCTCTCCTAACTCAAGAGAACTTCGACTTAAACTAACCCCTAACACCTCATTTTCCAACAAGACTTAGTTGTTAATTTTTCAATAGACTAGGTTAAGCATGAAGTTTATTCCATTTTATCATTTAACCATAACCATAAATGTTGCAGCAATCAAGATCACAAGAAGAAGCACCATGCACAAGAACACAAAATGTATCCTGGGAAACCCTTCTCAACAAGGGAAAAAAACCTAGCCAATTCCTTTGCTATATTCTTCAAGAGAAAGACCTTCACCTCCAAGAAAGACTTAGCACACAAGAGGGTGCTTAAACCCTAGAACTCTAGCCCCCAAGATAGGTGCGCACCTTTTCCCAAAGAAGTGTACTTGCTGAAATTTCCAAACTCACAAGAAAGATATGATTCCATAATGGGGAATCTTCCTTTACTTTTATTAGACTTATCTTATCAACCAAAGTGTCTATTGGCTCAACAAAGCCGACCTCACTAAGTCACAATATAATTATTATTATTATTATTATTAACCATATTAATTATCTTTTACTTTTATTATTAATCACATTAAGGTGGGGTCGACCTGTATCCTTTACATAACAATTTGGGTTACAGGCAGGTCTGACTCTTGAACAACATATAGCAAAGGATCTGATACACGCAGTAGTGCTCATCCACTAGGGGCACATCCATAGGGATGTCATAGCTCTGGCTCATTGCATTACACAGAAGAACCAGATCTACACACGTTCACTTGTGCTCATCCACAGACACGTCCACTCTACAGATCTTCTTTCCCACTGCCTCACACAGGAGAATCATCTGGAGTTTTCTCGTCAACTCTGTTGCTCAGAGGAGGCTAACACATCATCTTCATTTCTGTTCACATGACGATGCACCTAGCACTTTGGGATTTCACACGTTCACCTTGTGCTCAGCCATAGGCACGTCCAAATCATCAGATCGCCTTTCCCATTGGATAATCATCTGGAGTTCTTCTCACTCTCTGAATGGAGGAGGTCATCCCTACGTTCCTAGCTCTGTCTTAGGCAGGAACCACATACCCTTCTTAAGGGCTTTCTCTCAGGTTTGTAAGCTGAGAGAAAGACTCACATAGCTGCAATGATCCACACCTCACAGGTTTGTAAGCTGGAGAATGTCTCACATAGCTGCATTCATCAACACTCCCTCTCAGCTAGGGAGGCATTCTTCATAATGTCAGGTCTCACACGGATGTACTCTGAATTTTGTTTTTGGCTGGAGTCATCAATACTCCCTCTTAATGAGGAAGGCATTTTTCACCAAGTTACTCTGGTGAAGATGTTCGTAATCTGCTCATGTGTAGGAAGGTACTGCATGTGTACGATTTTCCTCTGCATCATATCTCTGATATAAGGATATTTCATCTCATCGTGTTTCAATCCATCAGGAAACATTAGGTTCTCAAGGAGCTTTACACACGACTCTTGGTTATCATCATAATATCCATCTCATGGTCAAGTAAATCTGTCAAAAGCTTGTGAAGCTACATTGCTTTGCACACTCGATGCTATATACTCTACCTCTATGGTACTCAAGGTCACATAGTTTTGTTTCCTGCTGTATCAGGAAACCATGGCAAACTTTACGGTAGAACATCAACTGGATGTGCTCTCCCGATCCACTGTACTTTTGCTCAATTTGAGTAGGCATATCCTGCAAACTCAAGTTCACACTGGAGGCATATCTCAGGCCATATACAACTGTGCCTCGTTAATATCTCAATACATGTTTTGCTGTTGTCTAGTGAGTCTGTCTAAGCATATTTACTGCATGGCATGAATCAAGTCTGGTGTTAACTAGATACATCAGTGATCCAATCAGATGTGGATCAGTCTCGGTTGAATCATCATGAATCTTCTTCTTTAAACCCATCACGGTGGATTTTGCATTCTGTCATACTGAACTTATTTAATATTTTCACTGTGTATTTTCCTTGACTCAAGAAAATCTTATCGGTCCTCTGTCATACTTCTTGTCCCAAGAAGTAGTGTATCATACTCAGATTCTTCATCTCGAATTCAGAAGTCAAGGATTACTTGTATTCAACAATAAGGCTTTTTGAATAAGTCATCAAAATTAGGCTCTCGTCACCAACACTGTTAATGATATAGGTTTGGATCAGCAACACTCTTGCTGAAATCCAAACTCATCAAGAATCTATCTATTTGATATAGTTTTGAACTCATGGATGGTAGTACGGATGGAAGTGCATTGGGTTTACTGGAACAAGTGTCTCATCATAGACAACTCCCTTTGTTTGTAAGAAATCTTTGGCTATAGATTTCGTTTTGTATTTCTCAACACTTCCATCAGCAGCATGCTTGATCTTATAGATCCACTTGGAAGTTATCACGGACTTCCATTCTGGTCCCTGAATAATATCTTATACATCATTTTTTAAGATATATTGGTATTCTTCTGTTATGGCATCTTTCCATACTTGTTCTCCTGTTGCTTCTCTAAGACAAGGAGGCTCAACATCATGACGTGGCTCATGACTGAAGGATAGCTCGAAGATCTCTTTTTCTTTTTTCGGAATGTGCCTTGAGAGGCTTGTATGTTTCTCTGCCTCTTGCAGAGTGAGTCTAGGTAGCCCTTTTATGTCCTACTGCAATATCTCTGACCATATCAACTGGAGCAACTGGATCAATTGGAATAATGTCTGTCTCCCTCTGAACTGCTGAAGGGGGAGAAGGCATTGTCTCAATGTTAATCTCCATCTGAGATTCTCTGGATTATGAAAAACTATCTCTTCTTCAAGGGCGGCATCGTTTCTGCTTGTTCTTGTATGATGAACAAATTAAATATGGTTTGGACTCCCGTACCAGGGATAATGGTCCAAATCTTGAGAGCTCCCGTACTAGAAATAATATTCATCATTTATTTGAAAAATACAATCAACTATAAAATTAGAGATCAATTGATTTACCTAGTTGTAGTCATGTCCTTTTAGAGGAAGTACTCCTCTCTCTTCTCTTCACTCTTTTGAGGTGGATCTGGATCAATGTCAGCGTTGGAAGCATATTGTCTTCCCTTCTTCCTGGTTGGACAGTTTCTTGTAATGTGTCTATACTTGTCACATCTGAAGCATTGAATTTCTGAAACATCTTTTCTTTGATAACCTGGATTGGATGAAGACTTTTCACCCTTAAATGTTTGCCTGAAATTTCTTTTGAATTTTCCTCCCTTCTTTGTATGAAGTGCAAGAGCATGATTTTCTTCTGAGGAGTCTTCCACTCCTCTATTTCAAAGGTTGGTAGAGCTTCTCTTCCATTGATACTCTAAATGAAAGGTGTTAGCACTTTGTAAATTCTATCCGACTGAATAGACAAACGACAGAGGTAACTTTTTCAACCAACTTTAGAGTTGAGGCACTAGCCTGCTCAACTCAGAGAGGGCTCTCTCGTGTCACTTGCTATATCTATGGAAATCGACAGCTAAGTTTGGTTTCTTTAGGGGATTTTTAATAAAGTTTTTGGCAAAGAAGGGGGGAACACTATGGATTATGGAGTCAAAATTCTGAAAGTGAATGGAAACAATGTGTCAGCTGATAGAACTCTCCAGAGGACAAAGGCTAAATAAGGCGATGCATCTGAGTTATTCTTGAAATAAAAAGATGTGTAGGAAGATAAAGAAAACAAATAACTGCATCAGAGCATTGCTGAAATGAATTCTGAATAAGTTAAGAAGACAATCACATAGTTTAAATTGCTTAAGCCAAGAGCATCATAGGACGAATTCTGGGCCTTTAAAATCTCCAATTTAAACAGAAGAAAATGTAAATGAAATGACAGGCTATAGGAAATACATACGATGAAAGGAAACAAAGCTCATATCGCCATCCGTTAGAATCTTTTCATAGAGACTTCAAAATCTTCCGCATTTGTATTCAATTCAGATTCAAAAAATTTACAAACAGAGTTTTATACAACCAAAAAGGTGCTCTTGCACTTCTGCCAACATTAGCTAATTCAAGTCTCTTAGTACTTGTACAATTTGATAAAAAATAATTGAAACTGAAATGTTTCAGCTTCTGTAACAGTTTCGGATGTTAGTTTCGGTATACAAAACGACTTACAATCATAGCAAAAAAGAAACGTTTCAACATCATGAATAGTCTCTCTGACCGCCCGGCTGTTTCCGCTACATCTGTTCTGCCCTGTGCTTTTGTTGGATCTGCAAGATTGGTGACAGCTGGAGATCATCTGTTGGTTTCGGGGATGTGGCATTTTGTCTTACCCAACCGCACACGTTCTTTCCATTGCGCATCAGAGGGGATTTCGTAATCCATCATTTCTTTAATCAAAATTTCTAGGTCGATGCACGTTGTGTAGGACATGATTGGCACGCTGACTTTCACTGTTTTGAACTTGTTCAGAATTTCGAAATCGGTAGCTAAATGTTCTACCGAGCTAGGGCCTTTCAGACTTTCTTCCATATCTTCAAACCTAGAATGGTCCATCCTGCATTGCATGAGAAGAGTGTGATAATCTTCCTGCTTGTATAGTGAGCCTTTACTGTCCCAGAATGAGGGGAGGCCTTTAGCAAACGATTGTTCAAAGGCGTCTTTAAACTCCTTTATGCTATGGTCCATTTGCACAGCTTTCTTCTGGATCGATCTGAGCAGGTTGTGTTTGGCAATGATTCTCCTGGCTGAAATGATTAAAGCGGTCCTGTCTTTCACACCGATGGTCTGAAGATCGGCAGTTGGTATAGCATTTAGTAAGTCGATGGCATTTTGGGCCCATTCCGAGGGCTTCTTTGCTAATACTTCATTTACAACAACGCATTTGTTCCGAGCTGTAGCAGCCATGTTGTCTTTGTCGTTGATAAAATTTAGATAAATTCAGAACTTAGCAACCTCCGCAGCAATCGCGTCCCATATTACATGTTTGGCTCCCTGCAGTAGCGTTTTTCCCTTCAATCTAGTTTTTAGCTTGTTCACTCTTT
Source organism: Picea glauca (assembly GCA_000966675.3). Lineage (NCBI taxonomy): Eukaryota > Viridiplantae > Streptophyta > Pinopsida > Pinales > Pinaceae > Picea > Picea glauca. The sequence continues at coordinate 643,186 of JZKD02S2189354.1, read as the reverse complement.
CCTACAGGTCTTGGTTCTCTCTGTGGAGTTGAGCTAATTTCTCATCCTTCACCTTCATCTCTTGTTTCAACTTTTCTAAGTTTTCTTTGAGATTCTTGATCTCACCTGTTTTCAAACTTATCTGGGACATAGCTTGAACTAACCCCTTAGCACTCAATCCAACCTCTACATTAGCAGGCACGATAATTTCCATATCTGATGTTGTTGCTTGCATTTGTGACCAACTTTCTTTCTCTTTCTCCAATTGCAACACTTTAGCTTTATAGTCTAGGGCCTCTTGTCTGAAGGTTTCCTTTTCTTGCTCCAAAGCAGTTAACTCTGCTGTTTGTGGATGGTCTGTAGGTGACATCTTCAATCTTTTCTTCAAACTTTGGATCATTTTGTCTTTTTCGTCCAGAGAGGCTTTCACCCCTTGTGGACCTTCAGACTCTAATCTCTTTACCTACGTCATCCAAGCTTTGCTGGACACCTTTTCTTGTTTCAGTTGTCCATCTAGTTTCAATGCATGTGTTGTCAACCTTGCAACCTTCAGAGTTAAGTTTAGGTAATCAGCGTACAACATATTACTGACATTTTTGTGGAATTTTACTTTGTTAGGAGCGCCGATGTTCTCATAGTGTACCTTGAACTCGGATACCTTATCATTATCGACCACTGCAATGATGAATGTATTTTTCTCGACATCTCTGACTGAGAGTAGGTGAGCTTTACGCTGAGATGTCCCTTCTACTTCGAGCAAAAGCTCCTTTATCTCACTATTGGCCATACTCCCTTTCATGGCATATTAATGTAGCAAGTCTTCCTTAGATTGATAAACTGTCCCAGGAGTCTGGCCAAATACATGTTTCCTGTTGCTGAAAACCTTCATGCTGCCTTCGTTTTGTGGTTTGTTTTCAGGATTGATTTCTTCGTTCTGGAACGTAGTCTCTGCCATCTCCATGCACGTCTTTTCTTTCTGTTCTTCCTCTTCCAAGTCAACAATTGGAGAGGGTGATGTGGCTCTCTTTTTCTTGAGGGTGTCTTGTTGGCTGCTAGCCCCTAGGGCTTTTGAACTACTTCTCTTATTGAAGATGCTTATTTTAGGAGCCTTGATAATCAACCTAGGTGAGGGTTTTTGTGCTGAGCTTTGCTGAAAAGTAAGCTCTGTCTGTTTTGCTTGATCATGCAGCTTGATGACCTCCATTTCTATGTAGGTCTCTAGATTGGCCAATTTATCTAGTTCTTCAACGTGCTCGTGTTCATAAGGGCCTTGTCTGCTTGCCAATCTCCTCTTTGATATAATCTGATGTGGATCATATCTTCTTTCTTGCAACTGTGTGAACCCAAATTCATTGAGTTTGGATTGAACCTGAGGCAAACAAGACTTGCTCTTCACCACAAAAGGACCTACCACGAACGAGAATTTCAGATTAGAAGCCTTGTGAGCCTTGAGGAAATGCTCAGTCTCTGAGATGACCCTTTGTCTTATAAATTCCAAAGCAAATATCTTGGGAGTCAGAAAAACTGGTAAAAGGTGAGGTCCTTCTTGGCATCCGTATACCCAAATCACGGTGGACTGAGTGAAAAACATCCAGTCTCCTATCATATTTTCCGGACTCGGCTGCAACGAACTCTTCATCTCTTCTAGGACTCTTGGCAAATCTGAACCGAAAATGAGACTGTATATCCTGGACATGATCTTGTTGATGAAGATGAGCATGGTGATCTTTTTACACTCGGTCGAAATAAATGTAGCCTCAGGAAGCTCGGTGTTGTTAGATCCCATAAACATCCTCAATAGGTGAGAATAGTATCTGAAATGTCTTAACGAGCTGAAATTAACCAGCTGTTGATGTATATTCTCCGCAATAAACTCATCAAAACTGACACGGACTAACTGCCCAAACAGGAAGAAAATCAACAGGAACCTTAGCATAACCTCTGCCACAAACTTGTCATTGTCTAGACCTAGAATCTGACTTAGCAGAGAACAAGCACAGTGGACTTCAACGATCATGACGCTTATACTGACAGGCAAGGACGAACTCTCTGAATAATGTTCAGGTTTGACTATGGTTTGCAGAAATAGGGTTTTTACCTCGGGCAAGCATTCTCTATAAATCGTAATCATTCTCTGTTCCTCAAAGGGTTCTGACACTATAGGGGAGGCGTCTAGTATATATAGCGCATGTCAGAGAGAGGGACCATCTACTTTACACAGGACTTCTGACCCTAATTTGTTTAAGATGACTCTTTCTCTCTGGGAATATCGCTCTGCACACCAGCTCACAAATTCAGGGAATGGGAAAATTGTTTCGACAACATAAGGGGCGAAGGAGGCTTGAGCCGTTTCAAGAAAGGATATGTGGGATCCAACGTTGTTCAGCAAATTCGCCTTAGACACAGAAACAGGCGAGACTGTTGTCACTGTGTCGAAAATGTCAGAATCTCTGTCAATTAGGGCATCCTCCCTGGAGGAAATATCTGGTTCACTCACGGATAAAACAACAGGATTGGCAGCCATTGTGAAGAATACCTGAGAAGCGGTGAGAAAACTGGTCTGGTTTGGTTCTGAATTTCGAAATTTGAATGGAGGCTTTGTGCCAAATCTTCGAACGTTCGACTGCTTCAAATACTCATAGAATAATGTCCGGGGTTCCTCCTTTAATGGGCATCAATTACCGTCGGGGTTTGGAGAAAAGCGGTTTTGGATGAACCACCTTTAGCCCCGATGTGTCTCAGAGGACGCCATGTATCCATGATTTAAACCAGGGCAGTTTTCCCCGGTCCCCCCTCTATCAGCTAATTCTCGTGCTACTTCAATCGCCGAAAGACACCTCGGCCGTTGATCCAGGTTGCTTCAAGATCTATGGTCCCCGTCTTGCTTGGCAACTCTGTCATCGGAGGTTTAGAAAAGGTGGTTTTGGTCAGACAACCCTCTTCTCCAATGCACTTCTAAGGGTGCCACGTGTCCCGTAAAAAACCGTGACGATTTTCCCTTACCCGTCCTCGGCCACTTAACTTCCGTGCTAGTTATATCTCCGATACACGTCCCAGTCGTTGATCTGGGCCGCTTTCGGGATCGATGGTCGGTTGAGTTTTACTCTTCATATCTCCACTATTTCGTCCATACGCCGCCATGTATAGCCGGATCCTCCAAATTATCACAGCTCTGTGGTGATTTAATCCCTCATAAAATTTCTGAAACTTGTACGCCATCTGGGAATTATACGGTGATAACAAAAGGCTCCCATGATTTTGGAAGATTCTGGAGAGTGGTTAAGACAAGTTCTCTATCGGACATGATTTCCCCAATGGTCTCTAGCTGTTCTTTAATCTCTAACAACTTCATCAAGAAGAGTGCAACTGTGTCATCCTTCGTCATCTTGGTACTTTGAAGTTGGCTCTTTAAGGTAAGAGCTCTGAGAGTGTTGTCACTTTCAAACATTCCTTTTAACGTTTTATACATATCATAGGCTGTCTTCATATTGACAATACGGGGTAAGAGGTGATCTCTTACTGAGTAGATGCTTATTTTTCTTGCTTTGACATCTTCTTCTTTTCTTATCTTCTTCTCTATATTAGTAGCTGTGTCTGGTAGAGTTTTGGTTGTTACATCCAAGAGATCATCTTCTTCAAGAGTGACTAGAAGCTTTGATTTCCAGGGACTAAAGTTGCTTGCTCCATCAAGCCTATCTTCTACTAATGTTTTGTTCTTCATTTGATTGGTTTCTTCGAACACTTGTCGACTGGATTTTGAAAAACTAATGATTAGATTGAATTAGCAACCTTGGATTATTTGGACTTATGAATACCAATAATCAATTTGGTAGTATCACTGAGATGCTTGTTGATTCAAGAAAAACATTTCTTCAGAAACCCTAGAATTAATATTCTGCAGGAATTTTCGGTACCCTTGAAACCCTAGGTCCAAAAATCAAAATTTCTCGGATTCGTTTTGAGAGCTTTTGGAGATACGCTGGAAGAGGCCGTACTCTTCTATGCCAAAAGTAACCCCAACGTCCAAGTATTAAGGGCTGAATCACCACTGAGAAGGAGGTTGTATGGATTTTCTGGAAACCCTAGGAGGGC
>JZKD02S2189354.1:609972-639065 GCA_000966675.3 Picea glauca | reverse complement strand
TTAACTCCAAGAGAGGTTGAGTCAACTCAAAACATGTTCCAGACATGTTTCCCAAAAAATAGCTTTGTTGATTTTTCCTGATTTTTTACGTCTTTTTTGACTTTTGTGAGCAAAATTAATTTTTTAGTGATTAAAATCACTAATTTTACTCACAAAAGTGGGTACTTAGGTAAAATGGGTGCTCTAGGTCCAAAAATGAGTACCCCCAAGGCATAAAATGCCTCCTAGTACCACTTTTGTAATACATAACCAAATTACAATTAAAATAACCCTTTTTACGGGAAATTTTTTATTAACTGCAAAACTTTAAAAAACCTAAAGGGGACTTAGCACATTTCCATGAGACTTTAGGATAATGCTTAGCATGGTTATATACATAAGACTCTAGACTTAAACACACCTCAAGTTATATCCACTAGGACTACTACTCCAGCTTTGGAGGATATTGAGTGAAAAAAATAAAAATTATAGATTGCTGAAAAGAAAAATATAATTGGCAAGTAAAAAAAAACACTCTAGAGTAAAGTACCAGTGTCTAAGTCTTGGGTGGCTAATTCTGTTACAAAAATCACATGCTTAAGTCATTTTATTACAATTCCCCGCATGGTATGGAAATGTGGTAAATTGTTGAAACAGGGCCATAATGGTCAGCTGGACTTCTGAACTCTGAAATTTGAACAATTAGTTCAATCTTTGGCGGCTCAACTGCAAGTCCATCCTAGTGGAACTTGGTGGATAACAGGCTGCAAATCTAATTTTAGGAATGGATTTGCAATGGTCGGAAGGGGGCTCTGTATATATCCAATTTGATAGTTGTTAGTATTTTGCAACTTTCCAGCTGAATGAGTTGGTTATCTATTCAAATATTTTGATTGGACAGTTAACTGAATTGCAGCAGTGACTGAAGATAATTAGTTTCTTCAGTTGATAACTGGTGGCTGCATTCAAAACTTACTTTCCAGGGTTAAGTGAATTTAACATATTTTGAAGTTGATTTGCTTGGTTCATAGCGTCGAGCCTCCTCCATCTATGGTTTTCATTCTTGGAAAGTTCCTATTTAAGACACCCACACCAAATTTCATCTCTGATTTGATAGGATTGTCCATTCAAATCATGTTTCTCCATGCCATAATGCTGACATGCTTGATATTTTTTCAGTGGCCTCTTTCTTTATTATCAACATATCTTATGAACCTTGGTCGTTTTTTAATGACTAAATAATTTTTTAAGCATTCGAATTTTATTCCTAGTGAGTTTTATCCCATGCCTTATGTCGTGCTTAATCAACCCCTGAATATTTCCCTAATAACGTGAAAGTTGAATACTAGGGGTTTTTGATAGAAAACAGGGATACTCCTGTACAATTCCTTACTGTGACAGGAATCTGGAGTACCACATTTTACTCATTGAATCTCTTGTTTTATTTTTGAAATTTAATAATATATTATCCCATGTGATATAAGTGGAAGCTCAAAGCCAAGGATCCTACCAGTAAAGGGAAGTGCCTACTATTAGAATGTAAATAGTTAATGACATTTTGTACATGATATCATCTTGTTAGATTTGCATCAAAATCACTATATTGGCAAGGATAGAACTACACTTCGAGAGAAGGCCTTTGGGGTGATAAGTGTAACACAAGGATTATATAGCTCTCATGTTTCTTAGGAATAGTATGCACTATTACTAGCATCAATGTATAGTTGACATAGTGAAATTACTATTGGAAAAATGGGTATTTTGAGCAGGGATTGCATATTTGGCACGAAGAACAACTATCATGGAAATGGGTGACATTTTTAGCATAAGGTTCTTTTTAATGGGGCTTTTTACAACAAATCTATCACCCCGATAAGATGTAAAGTCCCAAGCATTGAGGAGCTAGTCTTGTGCAACTCAGGAAGGCTACCCACTGTCATCACAGTAGCTCTTCCTCACTTTTGGTTGGCTCTTCTTCAACTCAAGGGTGGTTTCCCTAAGCATAGGATTGCTAAGGCTATGACAAGGAGGCACAATGTGATTTAGTGAAGAGTAAGCCTAAGCAAAACAAATGGATGTAGTATATGTGGAATAATGCATGGTGTGAGAAGGAAAGATGAAGGAAAACCCCAAGACCAAGTGCCTAATCATACCTTGGGAAAATGGAGTCAAGGAAGCATGGATCAAAGAGGGCAAGTACATGAAGATGTAAGGAAATAGGGGCAGCTATTCATGCCACAAATGAGCCTTAACTTGCTGGTTTTTATAGTAGAAATTACCTTGGAAGGCTAAAGGTGCCATACTTAAGCATTGTTATCAAATTGAGGTTATGTTAATCTAGCGAAAATTGGGTTTATTAGATGAAAGGTTAACACAACAACAATAGCAATACGAGGGATAACATCCTCACATTATTCTATCCAAATGAAGCATGGTTCATTACAAGGCAATTTGCAACATGCTACAAAGGTTTCCTAATACAAAAATCAACATATGAAATTAAATAGCACAATGAAAGCCTCACATAAAATGATAATATACCTCCAATTCTCCATAATGCTCCATGCATATGATTTACAAATGAAGTCCAATGGGAGAGCTCCTCAATCCCCGAAGTCCCAACAACCATTACAATGGAGAGAAAGATCCTCTTTATGTTGAATTTTCACTATGCTAGGTTCAAGCATGAGGATTATTTCAATTTTAGCATTTACTTGAATCATAAACAAATGCAGCTACACCATTCACAATTGCTACAATAACCAAGATCACAATAAGAAGTACCATGCACAAGAACACAAGAAATATCCTGGGAAACCCTTCTACTCAAGGGAAGAAAACCCAACAATGCTTTGCTATATTCTCAAGAGAAGATCCCCCAACCATAAAACCCTAATGCACAGAAGAGGGTGCTCTACAACCTTGAAACTTGCGCCCAAGAGAGGTGCACACTTCAGCACTTAAAGTGTACTTGGTGAAATTTCGAAATGACAAGTGACTTGTGTGTGAGTGTGTTTCCTCAATGGGGAAATCACCTCGATTTATACCAGACTAGACACAACAAAAGGTGTGTCTATTGGCACAACAGGGCCGACCTCAATAACTAAGAAAATAATTAATTATAACAATAAACCTTAATTATCTTTCACATATGGTGGGGCCGACTTGTACCCTTTACATCACAATTAGGGTTACAGGTAAATCTTACACTTAGACAATATAGCAAGGGATCCACACGTCCACTAGTGCTCAACCACTAGGGACACGTCCACTTATGCTCAGCCACAGGGACGTCATACTCAACAGAATCATTTGGAGTACCACATTGTCTCATCTCTCACATAGAGGAGAACGATACACCCATCACATGGACACACCCAACCACTGGGGGACGACTCAACTCTCCAGAGGAGAACGATGCCCCAACCACTGGGGGATGACTCAACTCTCACATAGAGGAGAATGATGCCCCATCACGTGGGTATGCCCAACACTGGGCTCCCTCTCAGGTCGACTCAACTCAGTCACAGAGGAGAACGTATCCTAGAGGATGTCTCACGAAGTTGCAATCATCAACACTCCCTCTCAGCTAGGGAGGCATTCTCCACCAGGCCAAGTCTCTAACGGAAGTACTCGAACTTCGTCCTGGCAAGCGGTTTGGTGAAGATATCTGCAATCTGCTCATGTGTAGGAAGGTACTGCACGTGTACTTCTTTCCTTTGCACCATGTCTCTGATATAATGATATTTTATCTCAATGTGTTTCGATTTATCGTGAAACACAGGATTCTCAGAGAGCTTCACACAACTCTAGTTATCACAATGAATAATGGTAGAATCCATCTCATGATCAAATAAATCTGTCAAGAGCTTACGAAGCCACATTGCTTCGTGGATTGCCACACTCAACACTATATACTCTACTTCTGCGGTACTCAAAGCCACAGAGCTTTGTTTCCTGCTGCACCAAGAAACCATGGCAAACCCCAAGGTAAAACAACAACCATATGTGCTCTTTCGGTCCACTGCATTCCCTGCCCAATATGCATCGGCATATCCCTGTAATCTCATGTCTACACTAGAGGCATATCTCAGGCCATATCCAACTGTGCCTCGTAGATATCTCAATACATGCTTCGCTGCTATCCAGTGAGTCTGTCTCGGTCATGTATCACGAATCCCTCTAGTTGCTCAATGTAAACTTCTTCCTTAATCTCACCATTGAGAAAGGATTTATTTACATCCATCTGATGTAGTTTCCAACCCATAGATGTAGCTAGTGCAATGATAGTACGGATGGAAGTGTATCGGGCTACAGGAGCAAATGTCTCCTCATAATTAATTCCCTCCACTTGTGAGAATCCTTTGGCTACAAATCTTGCTTTGTATTTCTCGACACTTCCATCAGCTGCATGCTTGATCTTACAGATCCACTTGGAAGTCACTACAGACTTCCCTTTTGGTCTCGGAATGATATCCCACACATCATTCTTCATGATGGACTGATACTCTTCTGTCATGGCATCTTTCCATACCTGTTGTCCTACTGCTTCTCCATGACAATAAGGCTTAGTATCAATGATGTGGCTCATGGCTGAAAAATAGCTCGAAAATCTCTTTGGTCTCTTGCTCTCTTGGAATGTGCCTCGAGGAGTTGCATGTCCCTCTGCCTCCTGTAGAGTTTGTCGAGCCCAGGTAGATCTTTTATGGCCTACTGCAATGTCTCTGGGGACATCAACTGGAGCAACTTGATTGACTGGATCAATGACTGTCTCCCTCTGAACTGCTGAAGGGGGAGAAGGTATTGTCTCTTCTTTCTTCTCAAATAGTTTGACTCTCTCTGAGTAAAGTGACTCCCTCTGAAGTCTGAAGGATAAACATCTTCCTTTTCCTGTGTTTACTAACCTGGAGACATCTAATGTCTTCTCTGGTCCTCTACCGACTCTATAGTACTTTGTTGGCCTCCCGTACTAGGATAATAATCAACCAAGAAAATTTGGACTCGTGTACTAGGGATAATGGTCCAAGTCATGAGGGCTCCCACACCAGGGATAATACCCTTCATCATCAAAATGCAAGCAACTACAGGGTAATAATGAAATCAAATAAGGAATGTAGTACAAAACTTACCTTTGTCTACAATTATGCTCAATCTTGCTTTTTGGTCATCCTGAGAAAGGTCAGAGGAAGAAAGCCTCATCTCTCATGTCTTCATCTCTTTGAGGTGGGTCTGGATCAATGTGAGCAGTGGAGGCATATTGTCTTCCTCTTTTCCTGGTAGGACAATTTCTCGCAAAGTGTCCATACTTGTCACATCTGAAGCACTGGATCTTTGATTTGTCTTTTCTATGATCATAACCTGAAGCTGATGAAGTCTGCTCGCCTTTGAATGTTTGACTGAAGTTTCTTTTATTTCTTCCTTCTTTCTTTGTATGAAAGGCAAGAGCATGATTGTCATCATGAGGGGAGTCTTCCACTCCTCTGGCTATAAGTCTGATTTCCTCCTGGGTACAGTCTATCCATAGACGATCAAAAGTAGGTAGTTCTGCTCTACCACTGATACTTTGAAGAAATGGTTCCCAATGTCTTGGAAGAGCATTGAGAGTGGTCAAGAAAAGTTCTCTGCTTGATATGATTTCTCCAATGGCACCTAGCCGATCTCTGATCTTTGACATCTTCATGAAGAAGATAGCAACGGTGTCACCTTTTGTCATCTTGATATTTTGAAGCTGGCCCTTGAATGTAAGGGCTCTCAGGGTGTTGTTACTCTCAAACATATTCTTCAATGCTTCATATATCTCACGAGATGTCTTCAGGTTGGCAATACGAGGTAGGAGATGATCTCTTACTGAGTAGATGATTATCTTCCTTGCCTTGATGTCATCTTCCTTCCATTCTTCTTTCTCTTCATTGATAACTGTCTTTGGTAAAGCCTTTTGTATTACACTCAATAGGTCATCCTCTTCAAGGGTGATCTGAAGTCTTGACTTCCAGGAACTGAAGTTGCTTGATCCATCAAGCCCATCTTCCACCAAGGTTCTGTTCCTCATGATTTGCAGATTCTTCCACAAACCCTTAGCAATTAGGATAGGAAACCTAACGGTTAGGCTAGGCTAGCAAACTTAGGTTTCGTTGGGCTTATGACTGCCAACAATAAGCCTTGAAGGTCAGAAGAACATTGGTAAGCTTGAAAACTCCTCCAATGAGTTGCAGAAACCCTAAAACTGAAATTTCTGCAGAAAATTGTGAAACCCTAGGGCCAAAAATCCAAAATGCTTGGAAATGCAATCTGAAGATTGTTGGAGGTGCACTAGAGGAGGTCGTACACTCCTATGCAGTTTTTAGCCCCAACGCTCAAGTATAAAGTGCTGAAACACCCAAAAAGAAGAGGGCCGTACCTTTTTTTGGAAACCCTAGGAGGGCTGTACAGTTCTGCAGAAGGGAGAGAACGACTTTCTTGAATCTTGTGCAATGGCTTCTTGAAGACCTTTGCTCTGATACCATGTTGAATTTTCACTATGCTAGGTTCAAGCATGAGGTTTATTTCAATTTTAGCATTTACTTGAACCATAAACAAATGCAGCTGCACCATTCACAATTGCTGCAATAACCAAGATCACAAGAAGAAGTACCATGCACAAGAACACAAGAAATATCCTGGGAAACCGTTCTACTCAAGGGAAGAAAATCCAACAATCCTTTGCTATATTCTCAAGAGAAGATCCCCCAACCATAAAACCCTAATGCACACAAGAGGGTGCTCTACAACCTTGAAACTTGCACCCAAGAGAGGTGCACACATCAGCCCTTAAAGTGTACTTGCTGAAATTCCGAAATGACAAGTGACTTGTGTGTGAGTGTGTTTCCTCAATGGGAAATCACCTCTATTTATACTAGACTGGACACAACAGGGCTGACCTTAATAACTCAGAAAATAATTAATTATAACAATAAACCTTAATTATCTTTCACATATGGTGGGGCCGACTTGTATATAGGTAAATCTTACACTTAGACAATATAGCAAGGGATCCACACGTCCACTAGTGCTCAACCACTAGGGACACACCCACCTGTGCTCAGCCATAGGGACGTCATACTCAACAGAATCATCTGGAGTACCACATTGTCTCATCTCTCACACATAGGAGAACGATACACCCATCACATGGACACACCCAACCATTGGGGGACGACTCAACTCTCCAGAGGAGAACGATGCCCCAACCATTGGGGGACGACTCAATTCTCACACAGAGGAGAACAATGCCCCATCACGTGGGTATGCCCAACACTGGGCTCCCTCTCAGGTCGACTCAACTCAGTCACAGAGGAGAACATATCCTAGAGGATGTCTCACGAAGCTGCAATCATCAACACTTTAGAGAGGGATTCTCTTTTCTCACACAGTAAAAAATCTTTTTTTGCTAACTCCATGACAAGCCAACAAGTGTTATAAAATTGGAGTAGTTAGATCCCTCCTCAATCCATGGTTGATCATGTCAAGAGAACTCACCCTCATCCAAGAATAGGAAATAGATTACGTCAAAAATCTCCAAGAGAGGGCATACAACTAAAAATAGGCATGGTGATCAAGTCAACATGCAAAATGTCCACATAGAATTCACTATCCAAGAATGGATGCATGCAAAATATAATAAAATAATGTTCAACCTAGGATGATGTGCCCAAGCGTCCACCTAGAAGAGCTCGCAAAGTTCGCCCTCCAAGGTGCATGAGAGATAAAACAATAAAATATTCGTCCTAGGAGATTACTCCATATCCACCCCCCCAAAATAGCAAGCGGTCCACAAAGTGCATGTAACCCATCCACATGTATGAATCCCAAGGGAACATACACCATGGATGAATGTGCAAGGTGTGAAATTAAGTAGTCAAACCTTAAAATAGCAAGTGGACCATCTCCAACAAGACAAATCCAAGGAGATAAGGGCGAATTAAGCTTTGACCATGCCAAAAATCCATGAAATAATAAAATATATACCTCCATAAATAGCTAGAAGTGTTTCTACAAGTGCGCCCTCCAATAATATGCTCCAAATATAGTAAGAAGAACAAGAAAGAGCATGCAAAAGCCACGTGTGTCCCTCCAAGTATGTCATACGCCTCTCAATAAAATCCTCCATAACCACCTCAAATAAAATAATATATGTGCCAAGTCAAAGAGGTGAGGGTGCTCTCTAATGAAGATCAAAAGATGACAAGTGTAGCTGAAATATCAATGCAATAAAGATGAGAGAACACCTAGGAGAGGTGCGCCCTAGAAAAGTGTGCCATGTAACTGACTCAACCACCCAAAAAGTAATAAAATATCACCATGTGAAGTGCACTCTAGAAAGAAGTGCCAAGATGGTTAGAACTCATCAATGCTCATGGAAAGACCATGTGTTGTTTCCTAATACCATCAACAAATCCTACCAAACCATGTGCACAATAGTGTGTGTGCCCGAGAAAAATGTGCCAACCTCTCCAATAGTAAAATAATCATGAATGCCTTGGAAACTGTGCCCAAGAAAGAAGAGCTCCAAAGTAAAGCCTTAAGTAACCTCCAAATAACCCTTCCACATGTCAACATCTATCGAGTGAAGTAGGGCACTTAAGCTATTAACCTCCATGATAATCAAAGGGATTAATTTTACCACTGAATAGTTAAATCAACCTCAACATGTGTGCTCAAAGATTAGTGCTAAAATAAAACCATAGTCCAACCTCCCAATAGTCACCAATAGATCAAATCAACATGAACATGTTTTCCAATGAGGGGAGGGTGTGCTCCAACAAGTGTTGTACCATGGGAAAATGATGTATCTTCTAGCAAAGACCACCATGATAACAATCCAATGACAAAATAGAAGCTCCACCTATGTTTGAGCCTAGGGTGCACCACCAAAGGACTATAATATGATAAAACCTCATCAAAGCTTAGGAGAAGGCTTGATCATCAATATGTATGTAGTACCTCCACCATCTAATTCAAATTTAGGAAAAAGTACATCCATGAGGGTACTAACATCATCAAATACATTCCACCTAGGTGATGTTTAGCAAATGTTACAAATGTCAAGTCATATCACCTAGGGAAATCCCATTAAGGCAAAGTGCACTACCACAACACATATCATCAAATCACAACAACACCATAAGAGAAGGGATGAAAGAAAGTGGTAACCATCCAATCATCAACTATGTCCCCACCACACATCCAACACAAGAGGACCATGTACAATACCCCTTCCTAGTGACACCGATAATACAACATCATCATGCTTAAGTCACTAGGAAAGTCCAACAACATGAAACATCTACCTATTAACACCACCCTCTAACCCTTTGGGGGCTAGAATCATCATTCAAGAACAAGATGTAGCTCATCCAAGATAGACAAGTACACCCAAAACCACACCATGATGAGATAGCGTGCTGCATAACCATCAAATATGTAACCAAGGGGTGATCAAAAGGCAAACACATGTGAGAAGACCACCAAACCAAGAAACATAATCATCCAACCAAAGAGAAGTGAGACTTCCCTAACCAAGTACCTCCATCAAATGATCAAATGCCATGAAGAGAAAGGGCTCCATGAAGATGTATTACCCCAGTTCGGTCCAATGCTCCAAGATACCAACTGCAAATCTCCATCGATGTGATAAAAATTAATGTGCAATCTCATACAATATGAGGTGTAACAGGGCCCATAATTTTGGCTAGGAGGATTACTCATGGAAGTAATGGATTTAACATAGATGGTATTTTTAGAGATGTAGAGGGTAATTTTTACCATCATGAGGATGCTATTGGACAAGGGAAATCATTGTTATGCTTCGAAGATAAGAAATGTTCCATGGAGATACATTATGCTTGGGCTAGAGGACTCATCCCTTTCATACAAGGGATGGGGGGAAGGGGTGGGGATGTCTCCTTGGCATCTTTGTTTGTAGGAGATGCCCCTTGTCACTTTGTAAAGGGGCTATTAGGGATATTTCCTAGGAATACATGATACCAATAGGGATGCTCGACTGTCCCTAGAACAATGATCCCCTAAACTCAAAAACCCTTCTTTTAAGACAAACAACTTGTAGCCTCCTCTAACATCACTTGACTTTTCCATTGGCTGATCATATCCTCGTTCCTCACTTTTTTGTATAACGCATATAGTATAGTCTACAAATTATGCTTATGATGATTTTTATCACGATGATGCATCATTGTATCTTTATAATTTTTTTTTTCTTAGCATTGAGAAAACAAGTGATTCCCCCATAGTCTATTTCAAGTTCATTATTGGTATGTTTCATGATTCATCCATTTATGTCTCAATGGATGTTGCAATATGTAAAATTGTAAATTGAACATTTATTATTTTTAAATCTTTTCCAATCTATGAATGAGTGTGTGTGTTATAAGATGTCTCTTGAAATTCGGAGGGCCTCTATAGCTGTCCCCTTATCCCTTTGCTCCATATACAAACAGTTATCTGAGATCTCTGAACCTTACCGAAACACAATCAGTTCACAGGAATCATGCAAAATAAGCTATAATGGAGCTAGGAAGGGATCGACAGAATAAGGGAGTACTTGTTAGCTAAGTTACCAGGAAACGGATACGGATCCGGATCCACCAGATTTTTGAAAAGCCAGGATCCGGATACGGCGGGGAAACGCCACGTACAAAAAATATATATTCAAAGTTAAGAATCAAAACCATTAATGAATCACAACATTAGAACTGAAACTAAGATTGAGTTGGAGAGGTATTTCACTGTTTGCTTAAATGTTAAATGTATAAATAATTTAAGCATTAATAATTTAATTGTATAAAATCAAACACAATGCATTAATAATTTAATTGTATAAATTACGGTGAAAACCCTTTGGGATCCGCGTATGTGGGGTCGACAGAAACCGGGATGCGTTTCCAAAAGGCGGGATCCATTTCTGATGCAAATGGAAACGTCTTGCTGGCGGGTCCTAGCCGTTTCTGAGCGGATCCGGATCCGGATCCGGATCCTGTTCCGAAATGCGGATCCGCTGATCCAGCATCTAGAGGGGCCGGATCCGGTAACATAGCTTGTTAGTGAAACAAAGGAGTGTGGGATTGTTTTGTTGAGGGATAACATTCTAGAAGAGTATAACACATTTTGGTAGGGTATGGTTATGTTATATGCAGACTGTTAATCCATCATGTGCAGATGAATCCATTAACATGGAAGCAACGACTTCTTGAATATGTGTAGGTGACATGGACATAGATGGAGTGAGGCAAGAAAACACTGAAACAATCTTTTCATAGTGGACAAAACATATAATTGCTCAATATTACATAGAGATTTTATTCTCCAGTTTTGTAAGACTTGCTGAACACTCAGAAGTCTTGACGACTTTGGCTGAGGTGCTCCTAGAACGAGTACTCGCCATCATTCCAGAACTCGTGAAATTCTGGAAAAATTCACAAAAACTCATCAAATTTTATATTAGCATATTTGATGAGACGAATTGATGGATATACTGCTGTTTCATAGATTTTCTGGATTGGGAATGCCATTATTATTTTTTCTGCACAAAATTTCTTGTATTTTGATTTCTTTTTTCTATTTGCTGAGTCTCACTGAGTCTTAAAACGAGTTTTTCTGAGCCCAAAGCTGGCTGAATTTTTGTCGAGTTTGAGCCTCACAACTTTTGTATTCTCAACTCTAGATGATAGTAAGGTGGGGGAAGAGCTTCCTTAAGAAGAAAGGATAACCTTGCTTAAGAGTGCTATGCAACTTTTTCTAATGTACACTAATTTTACATATAGTTATCTCTTGGGATTTGATACCTTCCTCCCCTAATTATGGGGGTACATCACATGTTTTCTCAAGTTGCAAAAATGAAAATACATTTATATACCACAGTTAGGATGATTACTTAGACATCGAAAGTGTATTTACTCATTATTTCCTCCATGCCTAGGAAGAAAATTTTCCCTATTTTTGTTGAAGATGGGGAAATTGTTGTTCAAATACGGGATTGAGGAATCCACTTGGATTTAGAAGGTTAGGTCCCTTCTCAAATGATTAAGTGCGTTTTATGTTTTAATCTACCTCCTTCCGATGGTTCTTGTTCTGGTATGAAGTAGTGTTTCCTTAAAGAGCAAAGGTTGGAATTCTCGATTATTGTCATGTGGGTGTATCACGCCTATCTCTTTTGAATATGATGTCTTTTACAATTTGAGATTTTTGACGTTAGATGTATAATAAATGTTGATTGTTGGAAGGTCTAGGCGAAAAGAATTTAGTCCAAAGCATGAGTATGATATATGTGTACAAATATGTATATGAACATGATACGATACAATGAAAATCTATATTTGAAAAAACCAATTATGACCGAAATAGGAGAATATACTCTAAAATCTGTATTTGGTTTTGGGAAAACCAAATATAACCAAAATATGGTCGAATATGAAGCTATACAACCAATATGGCCAAAAAATGACTGACTATGATACACATATAGTGAAAATATGACATGATACAACCAACATTCATATTTATTTCAGCCATATCTCCATATTGAAGGCTAGGATGATCTTATGTTGTAACCATGGACCAAAAGCTTGCAAAACAATAGAAGGCCCATACTGAATGGGTTTTGGCTTGTGAGGTTTTTTACCCTTTGCCTTACAAGTTGTGGCTAGACTTTATTAACAACTTGAAAATGACAACAAATCTAGTGTCTATCTGGAAGAGATTTATCTTTGCTTGCATTTTATGGAGAATGTCCTTAACCTTGTTATGTGTTCATGCAAGTTTCTCTTCATGTATGTATTCATGGTTATGATCTTCAACATGTCAAAGAGTGCTTTTGTTAAGGGAAAAATCCCTTATGGCTATGGGTTAAAGCCACAACAGAGTGCTGATCGTTTAAAGATCAAACCAAATCCCATAAATGCAATCAAATTCTGCATGTAAGGATAGATAGCAAGGATCACCCCCCCCACCTCCCTATGCATGATTTGTAGTCCAGAAGGGATCATTCCAACAATAACTCATATGGTTACGAAGCTCAAATCCCGTGGACTTGAATTCCTGCAAAAACACCAAATCCAGCCTCGTCCTCTGGAACACACCACAAAAAAACAACTTATGGCTTGGGATCACCATCCCTCTTATATTCCAAGAAAGAGTGCTTCATTCAAGGAGAGGGTTGCCCAAGGTACTATTTTGGTTTCTCAATCCTACATTCCCAAAGAAGAGAGAGGACCATGACTTACCTGAAGGACTTCACTTGAGGAGCAGGATTCACTCCTATGCCAGGTTTGTCCAAGCGATTAGGGGACGAGGCTTAATGTCTCACCCTTGGAGTCTCCTAACTTCTATGCTCTTGTTCATTGTGTTTGGAAACTCATCTATTTCCCTATTGGGGATAGAGGTTGACTTCTTTGGTGAGACGATGATATTTGTCAGACAATCAAATTTATGAGAGGGTATAGCAAAATGATGGCCCACAAGCATCATTGGGTGTCGCAGGAGGCTATACAAAGGCTAGAGGAGGTTCGTATCTTCCTAGAGGAGGATCTTCATAACAATGCCCTCTAGGAGGATGTAGCCCAATTGGAGTTGGTGTACATAGGGAGGAATAGATTTCCAGAGGTGCTCATATTTGCTCCCGATTACAGTAGATTTAGGAGGAGGATGAGGGATCCAAATTCTTTTTTGACTTTTTAAAGAAGAAAGTGGTAGTTGACAGGGTGTTTGGATTGCATTGACTTGATGGCTCTCTTGAGGAAGATTTGGTTTAGATCTAAGGTATGTTTGCTCTTCATTTTTAGAATATTTTTTGTCATTATGCTTTGTTGGATTAAGTTGTGGCTGTTAGGAACTCTTGTTATCAAGTGGTCCCCCATAAAGTCTTTGTGGGAGATTGTGATAGATAAGATAAGGATTTCACGAAAGAAGATCTTTTTGCTGCCCTTTGTTCAATGCAGAATAGGAAATCCTCAAGAATAGATGGGTTTCCTTGTGAGTTTTACAAGGAAATATAGGACATCGTTGGGGATGACTTTTGCAACTTGACTTTTAAAGTCTTTTCCACATGTTGCTTGATTGAATCTTTGAACCAGGGTTGATTAAGTTGATCCCCAAGAATGCTGCCAGGGATTCTGTGGGGGGGTGGCATCCTATCACATTGTTGAGTGTAGCTTACTAGATGATTTCCAAGGTGGTTGCATTGCAGGTGCGAGATGTTTCCAAGAAGATTGTTTTGAGGGAACAAATAGGTTTTCTAGAGGGGTGTTTCATCTTGGATATGGTGATCTCAACATGGGAGGCTATGGAGTGTGCTAGTGAGACTAACCAGTAGCCCTTTTCTTAAATATTGACTTTGATAAAGCTTATGATTTGATTGACTAGTCCTCATCATAAAGATGTTGACTTGTTTGGGATTTGGTCCGAGATGTGTGGGTATGGTGAACACCCTTTTTTCTTGTGCCTCTATTTTTGTTTTGGTCAACAACGCTCTATTTCACTGTATTCTTCTTCATTAGTCCATTAGACAAGGGTGTCCTTTGGCGCCATACCTTTATGTCTTCGTTGCAAATGCCTAGGGCTACCTGCTAGAAGCTACTCAGATGCAAGTCTATTTGTGGGGTGTTTCTCTCCCTGATTATTTGGAGATGGTGAATAATCATTTTGCAGATTACTTGCTCCTTTTAGTGTGTGCAAACCAGGATTTAGTTGATGGTGGTAGAGATTGTTTGGCTGTCTTTTGTGAGGCCTTTAAGGAAGTTGTCAGTGATCACAAAATTGGTTATTGGTTGGTGGGGCTTGATGAACCCCCTTCTTGGATTCCCCTAGCGTGGAATTTTGTCTACCTAAGAGTCATTGTGCGCTCTTTTGGTATCCCATTTGGTGCGGGTTTTCCCGAGTAGATATGTGGGATTGATGTCTTTAGCGATTGCAACATAAGCTACTCTTTTGGCAAAGTAGGGACTTCACGTTCATAGGAAAGTTGATTGTTGTGGGAGGATTCTTCGGGCCTCTCATATTTACTACCTGTCTTGTTGGTTGCCCAACAGAGGCCAATTTCGCTGGTTAGAGTAATTTCCATAGTTGTACTTATGGGCTAAGTATGGAGGGCTTGGGGCCTACCATTGGTGCCTTGGGATGTATGTATCACGACCAAGGACAAGGGATGTCTCAGATTTATTGATGTGGTGACTCAGGGGAGTATTTTGGCAACAAAATGGGTGGTTCAATGTTTGGAAGGGTTGTCTCCATGACAGGTATTGTTGAGGCATAGGTTGCACATTGCTCAACATATTGGGAGTATTTCAGGGTCTTTTGGGTTATATGATGCCATTTTAGTACCCCATCATTTTTAGATAGCAGTCACCTTTTTCTTCAAGAGTATCTGGTTTGCATGGAAAATGGGGTTGGGTTTGGCGAGGTGGCAAATGTATGGTAGTCATGCTAGGTGGGATTTGGACAAAAGACCGATTTGCAGCTAGAAGATTCAAGATGTCTATGTAAGTGATCTTCCTTGTTTTTAGGCTCGATGGTTGAGCAAAAAGAGGATTTGTTCTCTTTTTGTAGAGACTTGAGGGATTCGAGTTCTTGCTCTTGGAAGGATTGGTGATCCTTAGCTCATGAGTATGCTCTTTCTTCTGAGGATCAACTGACCATCATGGAGATTATTGGATACATCCCACAAGAGGATCTATTTAAGATGAATATTGATATGCCAAGACCCATTTGATGTGAGTAGGAGTGGAGTTTTGGGTATCCATTAGTTTAGTATGATTCTCCTAGGTTGTACTCCATTTTTAATCAACGCCATGAGCTTGGCCCTATTCTTAATGTGAGGTGGGGGTCCTTTGACGCTGTGAACAGGTAGATATGAAGGTTACACAGTTTGTGGTTGGTGCTGGTGTCATATAAGTTTCGGGTGTTTGTATGGTTGGTGATTTATTAGGGCCTTCCTTCCAAGACTCAAGTACCCAAAGGTGGACTATCAAATGGTCTTTGTCCTTCTTTCCTTCGATTGGAAATGGTGAAGAATCCATTATGGTACTATCCTTTTGCTCGGTCATGTTTGGATCATATTTAGTCATAGAAGGCAACTATTCTTTAGGGGAGTTTGCACTAACGTGTAGTCTTGTTTGGTGATTCTAGGTCCTTAGTCTGTTCTTCCCTGAACGACATTTGGCACTATTAGAGAATCATGGCTCTATTTTTTCTCTGAAAAATTCAACACAAACATGTTTTTGAGAACGAAGTTAGCACTTTGTTTGGATTTTGTCACATGTGGTGAGAGGAGGTATGTTGTAGTTCTTGGCCAAAGGTTTTTTTTTATTGAGGATACCAAATTGTTAGACCCTAGTGCCTATTTGGATTTTCTTTCTGTTCTTTTTGCTTCAAGGAAGAGGATGTAAATATATAAGAAGTATGTGAATATAAGAAGTAGTTTTACAAAAAGAAAAGAAGGGGGGTACAAGAGCCCTGTTAAGAGGAGAAATGAATGAAGTGAAAAAAAAGTACTACAACAACAATAAAAGAAAGAACATATCATGTGCACTTAAGTAGGTGTCATCCTAGGAGGAAAAACCCTAGAAAATGGAAGAGAGATGGCCAAGAAACAATGTAGATAGAAGTGAAGCTGCACCCAAAAGAGGAGGGAGCAATCCCTACTTAGCTTTAGAATCAATAATTTGGGTCTCTATGCCTAGTGCTTGCTGGATAGTGTCCTTAGGAGAATGGCCTAGGTTGATAAATCCTTGAGGAGTGACTTTGGGGGGCATTAGTCTACTCCCCTTTGGGATGGAGGTAGAGGGAGGACCACTCATAACGTCCAGGGACGATGAACTCCCACTAGAGGAGAATAAATTGGTAATGCTCCACTTATAAGATGGATGGCTCTGTCAGGTTGCTATGATCCTCCTAGAAACCCTAATCCCGAAATGGCAAGAGGCCTGGGTAGTGTGGGCTAGAGAACAAACTAGACAATCCTAGTAGTACCCAACTTAGTGTCAGTGGGCTACTTTGTCTCCCCTGTCCTTGAGAATGGAAGAAAGAAATACTCTCTGGAATTGTGGTAGGTGAGCCCTAAAATAAATGCCACCTAAAAGAGCATGCGTCCCTAATGTATAAAGCTAGGAAAAATTGATCATAATATTTGAAGAAGGTCGACAATGATTGGTCTGAGCCTTTGCATAGTTAGGGAAATCTCCATCTAATCTCATAGTGGGAAGAACGCCGAAATATAAAGTGTTCCTCTATTTCAACTTTGCCTAGAGAAGAATTATGCAGATTTGTTTTTCTCTGGGAAGATTGCGATCTGTCCTAATCCTCAGTGAGTGTGAGCCCACTCGAATATGGCCAAGTTGGCTGCAAAGCCCATGTAGTAGATGGAACTAGAGATAGCATGGTTGAACAATAAGCTTGTCGGTGATCTGGAGGAAGTATTCAAATTAAAAGGCCAACTTCGGACTCAAAGGCCCAAACAATCTAGAAGGCCTATGTGGAGAAGGAGGTGGGGAGGAGTATCAAGAGAGATTGAGTAGGGATGGAGTCATTAAATTGAGATACCCACATCTTCAAGAAATTATTGTACCTTGAAAAAAACCAACAAGGCCATTGGCTTGCTTGATCAAGGGAGGAGAGTCTCTCGGAGGAGAAAAGCACCAAGTAGGGGGTATCTTGCTTGCCTGGAAGGGGAATCAACCATCCATTGTATCCCGTGAAGGTAGATGATATGCTTGAAGGCTGTCTCAAGGTGTAGGGGGTATGCCCCAAAATCAGTCGGCATGATACACTAGGGTTTGGTCCATTTGCAGTGGACAAGGCATTGTGATTGGAGCATGAGAGTTTGTACCCTCCTGATGCAAGACCAACATTTGCAATAAAGGCTAGGGCCCTATATATCAGATCCTTATAAGACAGCGGGTTTGGTGATGGCATTGAAGATCCTGAGTTGACGGAATGTCCTGGAAGTGAATCTGCAAAAATTGTCTCTCTAACTGGGCTAGAGATGCAAACACTTGTGTGTTCAAGTCATATCTCAGTTGCAGTCTAGGAGTGGGTTGTGCTGATTCTCTTCCAGAGATTACAAAAAGGACTGTTCTTCTATCTCCTTATTTTCTACTTTCTCAAGGTATTATCTGAAAGACTTCAATATGGTAATTTGGTATTAGTAATAGGAATGCATGCATGCACTTTTATCACTAATCCAAGATATCTAAGTGAATAGTAGAGATTTTATACAAAAGGGAAAGGACTATCATGTACACCAACATGAACAGCAATATAGATGCCAAATTGGCTTCTGGTGTCTACTTGTTTTCTTAAAAATGCACACTTACTCTTTTTGTACTTGGAAAACAGCTGTATAAAACAACTCTTTTAACTCATGTGAGTGCAGTTAACACTGTTTTTATTTTTAAGTTTTGGCATGTCACTCCGTTTTCTTGTTGGAGATTGTACAGTGGTCATATTTAATTTTCTTGGTTGCAAAATGTGTGTAATATCTGACAACACAGTGGGGCAGGATTAATTGTTTATGATCAATCATTTTTCTGTTGATACATGTTAAGTTGTTCATTTAACTTTTAAAAGAGATATTGTTTAGTGTTGTTGAGTAGAAGAATACCGCTGACATTGTTCACTTTGTTCTGTAGCAATTGGTGTTGTATGAAACATCATCATCAGAACTGGATATCATTAGAGATATTTCTCGCACTTTTCCATCACATGTGTACTTTCAACAGAGACATGGACCTGGACAGAGATCTCTTTACAATGTTTTGAAGGCCTATTCTGTATATGATAGAGACGTGGGCTATGTCCAGGTATGCATGGTTTATGAAAGTCTCAAATGAAGTACATGAATTGCATTAGTTTACAATACGAGAATTAATTTTTAAATCTTAGAGAACTGTTTCAGCTGGTGTATCTGAATGCTGTTTTGGCTGATTGGAAGGTTGGGCCATGCAGGGAATGGGGTTTCTAGCAGGATTACTTCTTCTTTACATGAGTGAGGAGGATGCATTTTGGCTGCTGGTTGCATTGTTGAAAGGCGCAGTTAATGCACCAATGGAAGGACTATATTTGGTAATGATGTATATCTCTATATATATACTTTTGGAAAATGCATCTTGTATTTCATGCTGAACAATAAAGAGTACATCAACAATCATACATCACTGAGTCAATCTACAATTATACATACTACCCATTCCTACATAGACAAGAAGGACCAGCATTTCTGCCTGTCTAATCTCACGAGAATCTACATCATTTCTGAAAATGCCAATTCTGGTTGAATCCTTTGTTGCAAACTCTTATCTAAAAGCTGTGATCTCAACCAAATGAAAAGGGGTAGCATCTCTAGTAAGAGTTACTTGTCATCACTTTTTCCAAAAAAGAAGAGATGCCTGTCAATTTGATGGCATTCCAGACAGTTCCCCCAAACTGTCTGACCATCCATCTATCCCCAAAAATAATCCCTTTCCTTAGAATTGGTGACCATAAACTGACATCAGTTCTTCTTCTATAAGTTAATGAAGTGCTATTGGCGGAAGAAAACACCTCTGGGATCAATGCTCAAATTACACTTAATAAATTCGTCATCAGGGATATGAAAATCTTGACGGGATTGACAAATGCTAAGATACATTCCACACCCCTCCCCACCAATTTAAGAAAATGCACCGTATATTACATTATTGCACAAAAGAGTACATTAGAGTATACATCATAGCATAGACATCAATAGGCCACTGCAATTATACAAACAAATCATCCCTACATGGGAAAGGAGTTCTAATATATCCACCTAAGCCCCAACGTTAATGGAGTCTAATCCTTTTTGAAAGCTACAATTTTGGCTAAAATCTGAACCGCTAGATTTGCTTTAAACATTGCCATCTCCCCTAAGTGCACAAGAGAGGATTCCTTGTTAAATGTTCTACATCTCTACCATCAAAACAAAATCCTTGTCAAAATGAAGGTAATCCAAATCTGTGTAATCATCTAACTGTCTTCAAATATGATCCCCTTCCTGATGATTGGCATATTCAATGAGGCCCAATCTTAGAAAACTAGGGCTAGTCTACACAGAAAGAAGACGTATTTGACAGTCTCAACTTTGTGACATACAATCAATGTTTTAAACATTGGAATTGGATTTGGAACCAGCTGAGGGTCAGATTGGACTTGGATTGGAATCAGACTAGTTTATAGTTTATGAATTGGTTTATTAAAACATACATAAAATATCAAAATTTTAATGAAAAAAAGTATATATTCATGTACATCAATGTAAATCCAAGATTCCAAACCATTAGAGACTCTTTCTTAGATTGGAATCCTTTCTTAATTGAATTTATCTCCCAAGATGGATTCCATAACTCATGTATAAGAATTTTATGTTAGTCAATAACATTTTTGAATTATCTTCTAGACTCGTCATTGATCTGAGTCTACATGCTAAAACCAAAAAAAATTATGATTTTATCCTCCCCATTTGACTGTTATTGGTTCAAGATGATATTCAGGGGGTTTTCGACTTTAGATGATGGTAAATTCTCGGCCCATTTCATGCAATTTCCACTAATTCCCCACAGTATCAGTGAATCAATCCCCATTCCATAATAAATACTCTAATGGCAATGACAACACTTGATTTCCCCTCCTCAACTTGATGGAAGACATTGAATTTCTCCTTTTCTCTCAATCCCCTACTTTTCTTTTTCAAAATGATTGAAAAAAAATCAAATTTTGTAGGCGGCCTGTCCTTCATATCCTGACCAGCCCACATCTTATTTAATTGATATATAGTTGGAGGCTTTGGCCTAATTTTTTCCATATGGAAATTTAGATTTATGATCCATGAAGGACAATATGCAATCCCCACATTGGACCATGAGCTTCTGAATTCATCTTGAGAAAATTGGACTCTGGTAGAACCTTGCAAATATCTATTAAAGCTTGTTTGTCAATAAATGGCCACCTTTGGTCATGGTTAATTGCCCTCCAATCTAGCCAGTGGTTGTTTCCTTTTTCAAAAGACACATTAGTTGGGACTCTTAGTTAACCTTTTATCTACTTAATAAGACGACAAACCATCTTGTTAGAGTGAAAGTTTCTTTTGAATTCATCTTGAGAAGATTGGACTTTGGAAGAACCTAGCAAAGATCTACAAAAGCTTGTTTGCCAATAAATGGCAACCTTTGGTCATGGTTAATTGCTCTCCAATCTAGCTAGCGGTTGTTTCCTTTTTCAAAAGACCCATTAGTCGGGACTCTTAGTTAACCTTTTATCTACACAATAATGCGACAAACCATCTTGTTAGAGTGAAAGTCCAAATAAAGTTTGCTACCAAATCTCAACCACTCCGTGGCCCATCAAAGTCGCAGTGCATCTTTATTGAAATTGTTTTTCACACCTACTAGAGTCTTTTAAGGATCTTTTCCCATGGAATCTTAAAAGCACTGGTTCCTCCCACCACGTTAGGAATATCCAAAGGACCCTATGCTACAAAATGGACAAAATGCTCAATGCAATGTAGAATAGGAGTCTTCCAAGGTGCCTTCCCATTCACAGTCATTACTATCCATTTGGCTACATAGTCATGCCTTGAGATCAGATATTGATTGAGCCAAAGTCTCTTTCCTCTATAGGAAATGTACACACATCGCATTCGACAAGTGGGAGTCCCCTCTGTAAGCAATGTAGTTGGCTCTATCTCTCTCTTCTTTTATGGTGTTTTCTTAAAGCAGTGGCTCCTCTTGTGTCATATATTGTCCTCAAACAGTTGGCTTGTCATAACCACACTTGCTCTCACTAAGTCATATGTGTATTCACATAGTTAGCTCGTTATGACAACAAACTGTCTATGAGAATGCAGGAGACCACCACGACCGCATCTAGAGAAGACAATATAGCGTCTTCGATGGAGCAACATACTGTGGATGCCCTCAATAGACAACAAAAATCCATGGAGATTGACTTCATGAATCTTTTGAAGGAGATCACCAACACGACCCACTTCCTAAGCAACAATTCCAAAGCACCTTTCGACAATGCTGAGCCTTTCAAATCCATTTCCATTCTTGAGGGAAATATCGATGCTTTTCTTCTAGTTGTTAGAATATTCGATGTGCTTGTTTTACCATAGACAATATCACTATTGTCAGCCAACCATAGGCACACAACCACCCCTGAGCACCATAACCTTTGCTAGATAGAATGATTTCGGAAGCAACACTATAACCAACAGATAAACCCTAGTTGATAACGACAACAACAACTCAAGACAAGTATAGCGCTCCTTCTCCAAGGGTAGCGCACAAGATAGTCTCCATATCCACAAAACAAGTACCATACACAAATGCTGCAACTGTGCACTACTCTCTCAAACTTGTGCAATACTTAGCCAGAATATCACCAAGAGTATCACCAAGAATATCACCAAGAGAATCACCAAGAATATCACTTGATAGCGCTAGAGAGAGACTAAGACCAAGAGATGACCATACGCCCTTATTCCTCCTGGCAGCTGCAGTTGTAGCTGCAACTGCAACTCTCCACAAGACTTGCGCTCTGACTGAGTGTACAAATGAGCTAAAACGTCCTCTATTTATATTAATCTGCCCAGTGACTTTTCTGGCTGGGCCGACCTGACTTTCTGGTAATTATATTTTTTGTTTATCTTTTTCCTGTGGAGCTGACTTATCTTTCTGGAAGGTAATATTCTAATATTATTTATTCTACTAGGCCGACTTGTATTCTAGGGTTTTCACACATCTGTTTAGGGTTTCCCTTGCTTCCGGAATATTCCATTCTAGTCAAAGGTTACACGTGGAGGTTAATACCTCCCGCAGCTATCGTAACATCAACACTAGTCACCTTGTGCATTTTGCAAACCTCTCTATAATGGCATAGAATGCAGAGAAAATCAACAACAATGGTAGCCAAAAGAATATAATTTCTGACACAACCTTTTAACAATGAACAAGGTGCACATATGCCGTTAATCATCCACATCTATGAATAAGAGGTATTATGAAAATTTTGCTTTGTTGTCCATTGATATGGTAGTTTTTCTTGAGGGGCACATCCCATGTCTCAAAGGCACATCTCTCCATCTTGAGAGATGCATTCCACATCTCGTGTGTGGGAAGGTGTCCCCAACTAAACTTGAGGGATGTCGCCTTGAAACAATCCAAAATATTATTTATATGATCTAATTCCATGCCTTGTATTCTCATTGTTAAAGTCTTGTCCATGTCCTTCATGTGCAATGATCTGATTTAAGGTCTGCTTTGAATTTTCCATGCCTTGTGATCTATCACATGACTTTGTCTGAGAAGTTATTCTAAGAGTTTGATTTTTTGCAAGGACTTGCTAGTAATGGCCCACAATAGATATTAAGAGCAGAACTCCTTAGTTTACAACTTTAGTCTTAAGATTTTCATCTTTTTCAATGTTCAATTTCAGTTTAAGATTTTCATATTTTCATTTTCAATCTTAATTTCCATTTCCACATAATTAGAAAGTGAATCATATTACTTTGTGTTTTAAGCTTTTCTGATTCACATAAATTTCAGTTCCATATTTTAAAATTTTAATTTTTTCATATATACAAAATTTTATATATGAAGTCCCTGGATGTTGTCCCATACCTTGATTTCAAAAAGTGGTGTCCCGTCTCTGTCCTCATCCCTGTTATTCCCACATACCTTGGCAGCATAGTATAGTTTGTGGTCAAGATTGCTCTAGTATAAAGAGATTTTGTCTAAAGCCCTAGAGAGATGAAGTAGTTTTTGAGCATTGTGGAGAGTTGTAAACTAGTCTCCTTGCATTTAGCAATTATCTTTGGATCCTAGTGTGAGGTGCATGAATCATATTTTAGAGGGAATCTTAGTTGATAGTGGGTTGAGATCAGGGTATCATTTGATTGAGTACACATTGGAAATTAATCTAGTAGCTGGTATGTATGTCCTTTCTTATTAATCACTAAATATATTTCTTTATGTTGTCAGAAACCTAAAAATTGATAGATAAATGTTATCAATCGTGAATTTAAGATAATGTAAAGAGCAAGGGTTAATCTCATGTTAACAAACTTAATTAAACCTAACAAACCTTACTATGTCATTATAAGGCTTGAATAACCTTAATAAGGCTTAGTAATACTTTAACTGTACTTAAGTAGGCCTAATTAGCTCTTAGCTAAGGAGTACCTGTTTAGTTAAGCTCAATTCCCCTTATATTTGGCCTTAGCGCACTTAATTAAGTTGAATAAACATCTTTTGAAGGTAGAGGACTCTAGATGTAGAGTGTCTCCCTTATAGGCTATGTTAAGCCCTTTAATTACATGGTAAGTTATTGACATTTAGGAATAGAAGTTTTAACAGGTTTTGAATGCAGGAAATTGGCATGTTTCATACCTAATATAAGTTATAACCAATCTTGACTGCGAAAGTTTTGGAAGATAAGCTAGATTTTGAAGATGTTATGGCTTAAATCAAGGAAGACTGTTATGTAGATCTATATCAGAAGATGATCTAAGAAGCTCATTGATAGAAAATGTAGGATCCTTGGGTATGGAAGCAGGATTCAAGCTATTGTAGTTAGGTGTTCATTTTCTTGGTTCTAATGGAGATATACTATCACAACAGTTGTACTATGGAGATTAGTATGTCTTCATATTTATTTTGCTAATCACACAAAAGCAAGGTGGTTGGGAAGATACCATTGTGTAATTTGATACCTCAACATTAGAATGGCATGGGAAAAGCTTGATTAATCTAGACATGTGAGTTAGTTTATCCAAGACAATATAAAAATGCGTATAACTAAGATGATGGATTTTTACCATCATTGGCAAGAAATGGTGAATAAAAATACATATAGGTGTTGTGGGTAAGTTCTTTAGAATATGTTTAATCACTTCTCTACATCAGTGGGGCTATAACACATGGGAATCTTTTGCAAATGTGCAATAGCGAGAGATTATTAAATAGGAGGATGTTTCTTTTACACACAAACTTGAACAAGAATATATATTAGACTGAGAAAGAGTGGTTTCATTGATTTCATTAGATGGTGCAATGTCTCATTACATAGTAGGAGAGGAGGAGTACGTTATGTTGTTCCCAAATACCTAACTATTAACCAATACATTAATTACTTCATTAAATGTCCCATTATTACATCGCTTTATTAGTGAGACTTTATTATTTGGTTAAGGCCTAATATGTCTAAATTCTAAATATGACCATTATCTCTAACACCCTTCCATAATGGTCATTTTACATGCTTGTTCAAGGTACAATAAGACAAAAGCTTTGGACAAGCAAGATCTTTGCAGTCCACAAGATAAGATCTTAAAAATAATGATTGGAAGTGCATTGTATCTGGCAAAGTTGATTAAGTACAATTTATGTCACCATCCTTTTGTTTGACCATTGACTCACTAGCTAGATAAGAGGCAATGTTGGCTAAATAGTCAACCTTTCCACCGTTGACATAGAGCTTGGCTTGTTCACTAAATTGACCTCCTCCACATCTTGGCAGTCCCATTATATCAAAATTTTTCATTTTCTTCTTTGAGGAAACACGATCTTGTTTTACCACTTCATTTTCACCCTCCCTGAGGGTTTTCTTCTTTACCACTTCATCTTTCCCCTCCCCGAGGGTGTCTCTTCTTATGAATTACAATATAAAATGCATAATATACCTGTTGTTTTCCTTCTCTTTACTGATTTTGACTTGTTTAAGCATCAGTGTCATTTAGGGTTTGGTTTCTCGCAATTTGTATCACCTGACACCTCTCTGGCCTAGGCATTATGGCTGAGATTTCAGTGAAATTACAGCCATCTCTCTGTTTAGCCAATCTTACATTCTCAATTTCTATGGACTGGAATAAGCCCTGTTCATCCACACCCATAGCAACCATCTTTTTTCTATTCTTTTCAACAATAAAACACTTATTATTGCTGAAATTTATATTTAAGTGTGGGCTATGCTTCATTATACTACAAATCCAAAGTAGATTTTTCTCCAAACAAGGAACATAACAGAGATCTTTAATCATTACCTTCTTACCTCTTAGGTAAAGAGTGTCATTTCCTTTTCTTCTAACCTTGTATTCTTTTTTTCCACTCAACACAACACAGTCATATTGAGATTTATTCTCTACAAAATCAACATACCAATCAATACTGTTATTAAAAAGTCTAGATGCCCCTGAATCAACATACCAGTCATCCTTACCACTCGTTGAATCCTTGTTTCTGGACATTAGCGTGTTTCTCTCTGGATTGACCATTGGAAGAATTCTCTTGGTTGTGCTTTTTATCCCACAACCTCTTGTTGGAAACTTTGATTATATGACCAAACTTGCGATAATAAAAACATTTAATAGCTTTTCTATATATATATTGTAAAAGATACTTCTTATATATACAGAAAAATATTTACAACAACAGCTAGAAACA
This sequence comes from Picea glauca, assembly GCA_000966675.3. Taxonomy (NCBI): domain Eukaryota; kingdom Viridiplantae; phylum Streptophyta; class Pinopsida; order Pinales; family Pinaceae; genus Picea; species Picea glauca. The sequence continues at coordinate 612,585 of JZKD02S2189354.1, read as the reverse complement.
AATAAAAAAAACACAACGGTATATACAATGAACATCATATCCTCTTCCATAAGGCAACTAAAACAGCTATGAAGTCAGAATAAGTGGTCGGATCTAACAATTTGGCATCTGTAATCAGCAATGCCCCTTTTTCTAGGAGTTTCATACGTACCTCATCATGCCATAATTGACAAAATGCTGACTAAGAACTAACCTAATTATCAAAAACAAACTTGTAATGGAGTTTCCAAAGGATATATGAAGCAGAGACTCTTAAACAGTGCCAAATACTGACCAAGTAATCTTGGATCACCGATTTGGAATCACCAAACCTGCTGATGCAAATGTCCCTGAAGGATGTTTGCCAGCCGAGATTGAACTTGAGCCAAAAGGAACTGGTCATATCAATATTCATCTTAAAGTTTGTGGAGCTTTTCTATATTTACCAAACTCTTTATTTCCATCATTCTCTTTGTTTTGTTTACTTCCCTTGCTCCTAAACTCTCTGCAAGTACTACCTCAGAAGAATCATTCACACTGCTATACCCAAACTGCTTTTTCCATTTGTCTTGCTGCAAGAGCTTAGTGCTCAACTGCTCAAATGTCAGATCTTTATCAGTACTAGTAATGTTCAAGGTCCAAATAAAATTAGCATAGGAAGAAGGAAAACTTTTCAAAGTTATAACCACCATATCTTCTTAAATTGTCCTTTCAATTGATGTCTAATATTCTTGATTTTTACAAATGATCTTGTAAAGAGTCAGACGACTCCATTTTAATTGAAAATAACATATCTTTCAAGGAAAAATGCTCTGCCTTTGTCTAAGGTTTGATGCATCTTTCATAGATTCCCTCATATAACACATGCATCATTGCCATCTTGAAGTTCAGGAAACATTTCATTTGTTACCGAGAGCTTGATCAACATCACAGCCTCTCCATTCTTCGCATCATACTCTGCTTGGGCATCCACATCAGTTTTACTCCGCACTTCTTTTCCTAATACAAGTTTGTCCAAACATCTGTATTCAAATATGGCAAACATCTTGTATTTCCATGATTTAAAATTCTCACCATTAAACTTTTTGTTTTTTCCCAACATTGTATGAGCTAAATTGGCCATCTTTAAGGTTTTAAATACACCAAACAAAGCTGATTTTATTGCTACAACTCAGAAATTGATAACCGTATTGCTGTACCAAACAGAAACACATTCTAAATCCAAGTCTTCAGCTTCTTGCCAAGAGAAAAGTCCTTTGGTCTATGCTCAAAAAATTAGAAAACCATTGTTCTTGACTATCACTCCATAAAGTTTTTTTTCTTTTAAATTTTATTTAATTTAAATTTCTGTTCTGTAGACAAATGCAGAGTTTACTCTGGCACAATATTTTGGTTTAAATTGCAGATATAGACGTTTGAAACCTTCTTCAAAGTTGATGTCTTTGGAATTAATGTAAAACATAGGTTCAAATCATGAAACTTACTTGTTTTAATTCTTCAGACACACACTGTATTTAGTCTGTTCTGCAAGTGACTCTTCGAATTTCTCTTTGTTTCCCTTGATAGCTTGTCGTCATAACATTGCTCCACTCCCGAGTAGTGTACAACAACATAGCTTGTCTTCACAAGAACGCTTCACTCCTGATTAGTGTTTTTCTTTTTTTTCACTGCGGCCTCTCAAAATCAAACAATGGTTGGTGGCTATTACTGGTGTCTTACCCTAGTGGCTATACCTTCGATTCATCAGCTTCACAGAAGGATCTACGTGAACCCTCTTTCTGTTATCACCTAGCCGTTTAAAATCTTTTTTAATTTTCTCTTCGGTTTTCCCCACGAAGGAATATAGGCACGGGTGTTACAAACAACAGCTAGACCATGTAAGCTCCACTTCACTCTCCCCCATGAACCCTGGGATTTTCAATTAATTTACAAAGGTGGCTTCATTACCCTCAACTACAGGTCAGTTCTCGATCCTTATTTCTGTTATCATCTGGCATCTTCAGCGCCGTGGATACCTCTTACAGATGTGATCACTTTTCAGTGGCGACTCCCCTCATGGGCTATCATTTCGGTGTCTACACCTTGTGATGGTTTGTCAATCCCACGATAACTTTGATTGTCTGGTGGTTAAACCTCACAATGGTTTCTTAATCCCACAAAAACGTTGACAATCTTTGATTGAGATGATAGTTTTATGGGGTTTTCTTCACTTTTATTTTCAATATATAAAAATTAAAAAATATGCACTTATCTCTGTTTTTGGTGGCATGCCCTTCACAATTCTGATATGTGGCATCCTAATGCTCTTCCTGTTTGGATTCCCCACACTACAAGCACTTGTGGGTTCCTTTATTCCTGATTCTCCTACAACATTCTCAATCGCTGACAATGGTTCCCTTTTTCAATTTTACCTTTCTATCTTCTGTCCGATGGCTTGTGTGTTATTGCAGTCCCTTGGTGCCTTCTCTAATCATAGTAGTCTCTTGGCTCTGTTATCCCCTAGCCTAGGGATAACTAAGGAGATTATGTCTTGAGGCCCACAGGTCCTAGACATGGAGTACTGAGAGCCATATTGACTTGAGCCTGGCCTTGGAGGGCCCATCCTTCTTCTTCTTCAGCGCCTCCACCTTGTCA
>JZKD02S2189354.1:578131-600936 GCA_000966675.3 Picea glauca | reverse complement strand
CCTGTAAAATCACAATAGGTGTAAGTCTCAAGCTAATGAAAGCAAAGGAATAAAATAGAAATATTGACAGGGAGCCCCAGCCAAATAATTCTCTCTCCATACAATGATGATAGTTGTGCTCTAATGTGGATATATTTTAAAATATTCTGTCTTGTTTGTTGGAATACTTGTACATATGAAAGATGTCAAGACTCCCAAATAATAGAAGTTTGTATAGGGTGAATTCTGCATGTAATTGTGGGCTATCTGGAAGGTGCAATTCAGCCTTCATTATAATCTATTGCCAGTATCATAGGTTGATTTTTCAGCCAGTTTTAGCTAGAGTTGTCGTTGGTCTCTGCTACCTGTTTGGGAGGTGAGTAGACTGCTTGGGCAGATGAGGAAAATAACCATGCTGAGACAATTTAGTTCATTATGGAAAGCAAGGAATATATGTCCCCTCCATTATCATTATCATTGACCATACATGATCCTACAATTCTAGTCTAAGGGAACTTCGATTTTGCAGATATTTAAAGTCTGTGGATTCTTTTTGGGTGGAGATCTCTCTGCCTGCACTTGTAAATTATTCAATGCAGTGTAATTAGTAATTATGTCAACCTTATTCTTGACGCAAACAAGAAAAACATAATCTAGTTTTTGACACAAAAAAAATCTGTGAGAAGATGAGGCTTCTGCAAAAGAATTTAAGGAAAATGAGGATGACAGTAATAAGTGGTACATGTGTAAGTGGATATTTCCTTGCAAATAGGAGATGCACTGCGTTGCAAGTATAGATATTAATTCTAAGTATTTATAGGTATGATATTTTTGTATATGTGCTACTTTTTCAAATTACAGAGTAATAGGCAGATCAGAAACAGAAGAAAATGGATTCCGATCACTGAATACTACCAGATAGGGCTGCTGGCTCTAGCAGGTTCTAGTTCTAGGATGATATGGTTTCATTTACAAATTACTACTTATGTGCTTCTGGTTACTAATAGGTATCTTTATATGTGTATGCATTTTTCTCGCTGTATGTCTTATATTCTAGCCTTCTTTTCTGTGGAACAGGTTGGATTGCCTCTTGTACAGCAATACCTTTTCCAGTTCGAAAGGTTGGTAAAGGAGCAACTGCCAAAGCTAGGCACACATTTTGATCAGGAAATGATCAACCCAAGCATGTATGCAAGCCAGTGGTTTATAACTGTTTTCTCCTATTCGTTCCCTTTTCCATTGGCTCTTCGCATTTGGGATGTTTTTCTTTATGAGGTTTGTACTAAAATCTTTATTTTCACTATTATTTTATTTCAATTATATTAATTGAATTGCGTAATATGAGTGAAGCAACTTCATCTTTTAATTTTTTTCTTAAAGTTTCTAGTTTACTTTCCATTGTTAATTTTTTGCGTCATTTGTTGTCATCGCTACATGCTTAAATTGTTTGGTTACTGAGCTTTGTTTCTACATATGGGAATTCTCCTCTCAAGCTTCAAAGAAGATAGTATTTGTTTGAACTTTTGACTAATTTGACAAAGACTATTTGATGCATTTTTTTTCCAAGGAAAAAATACCATTTCTATTCATATATTGAATTGAAATTACATTGTTCATGTGTCATTTGCACCCACATATTTCATGGACCTTTTGCTTGTCCTGATAATCAAAACAGTACCTTTTCAAAAATCAAAGCTTGTCCTTCTCAAGGAATACAGCCCCTTTACATTCCACTCCATACTTCATTATACAGTCCATTACTTGTCTTTTAATCATAACAAAAAGAAAATGAACAGTACTCCTACAATACTAAAATTTTAAACAGCATAGTATCACTCTAAGGATAGAACAGAAACAGACTTTGTCTCCCTTAAAATTTATGGGAAAATCAATCCAAACCTTGAAGAAGAGCTAACAGCATAGCCCTTACTGATCTCCTCCCGAATCAAAGTGCCCTCAGGAACCTGTTGTGCATCTTCTTCCCCATTCAACTCTTGATAAATATGTATAAATAAAAAATTGTCATCTCCTTCAACTGTTCTCCAATTGGCCTGAGAATAATATTAATAAGTTGAATGGTGCCTCTTATCCAATTAATTACCCAACTGGAATCCCCAATGACCTGAATTTTCTTTACATTTTTAACTGGGCACATTGTAGTAGAAACCTTCTGCCATAAATTCTGCATAATTGTTTGATTCTTCACCTAGACCAGCCTTGAATTTTACTCTATGAGCCTCTGATAGATACAGCCCTTCACCAGAAGCACTTACATCTGGATTCCCTTGTCTTGCACCATAAAAAAAACACTATGCTTGGGTTTTATCAATCACCAGGGGCTCTAACTGCCTTGGACCTGTATGTTTAACTTGCATCCTGCATTTAGAGAAAATAGATCTGATCCATGAGAGAAGCTGAAAAGGAGGAATACTTTTTTTATCAAAAGTTTGTGAATTCCTGGATAACCAAATGCTCCACAGTATCAAACAGGGCAGAGCCTTATATTCCTTGAGCTCTCTTTTGCTACACCATCCTTTTAAACATGCTTCAACTATTTCCCCAACCCATCCATTTTTAACACCTGTTAACTGTTCAGCCCCAGCCCAAATCTCTTGTGCATATAGACACTTAATAACCAAATGAGAGATTGTTTCTTTCTCCATCCTGTATGGCAAACATATTCCAGGCCCTTTCCTACGTCTCTTTTGTAAAACTTCCCAAGTCAATGCCGTATTTTTTAATGACAAACACAAGAATACTCGAGTTTTTTTTGGAGCTTTTAGCCTCCAAATTACTTTCCACCACCATTTTGGGTATTGTTCCTCAGAAGTAAATGTGGCTGTATAACCCAAGTATGCTGTGTACTCAACCAGATAATGATTCTTTGACCACACTAGAGAATCTTCCTCCTCCCTCAGTCTAACATGACTCCTATGAAGGATATCCACATATATGTTCCACAGAGCTGCATTTTCACCATCCAGGCCCAGAGCTTGTGCATTCTCCCTTCATTGAAACCATAGATTTGTTGATGTCTGATCAGCCACCTCATATAGAATGAAAAGTCCCTTTTCATGCAAAATATCTATGATCTCATCTGGGAATATAACCATGGTTTTACACCCTATCCATGGATCAACCCCAATCCTCACCTGTACTCCATTTCCCACTCTTCAATCTTACCAATTCCTGATCAATGGAAAAGCTTGTACCATTTCCTTCCAATGAGTCAAACTATTATTAACCTTTTTCCTTGGATTTCTAATCCAGTCCATCATGGTTCCAGGCCTGATGTATTTCTGCATCATAATTTGTTTCCATAGGCCCTCAGATTTTAGTACTCTCTATAAACCTTTTGCTGCTAGAGATTTCCCAAAGAAATGGATATTTTTCCTGCTCCAAGGACCCCTCTAATTGATTTTTCTTCTGTTGTTGAATTTCCTTTACAACATTTTCTTGAGCATGTTGGGGATAGAATTTTATTCCCACTGTTGAAAAGGACAGATCTCTAATTGGATGCATTCCCAAACCCCCTTGTCTCTTTCAACATTTCTCGATTTCGGGTGATATTGGGGTTTGTCCCTAGAACTAAAGGAAACCTCAGAGGCAGATTTTGATGGGATGCTACTAGGATTTATATCTCCTTCCTTTTTGGACATTCATTTTGGGATTAAAATAGGCTTATTTTATTTCCCAGGAAGGGTTTTAGAGTTTCCCAACCCCCAAGTTAAATCCTCACCCCTTTCATTCTTTCTTAGAACACCTAGGGGGTTATACTCGACTCTGATGAGGTAGGCCATTTTTCATTGTCTATAAAATCAAAACTTACGATTTTTAAAGGCAATGTTTTGTGCGACAGGAAAATTACTTACCAATGGAATCCAAATTTGCATGAGTAACAACCTCCCTCCACAGCTCCTTGGGCTCTTCAGAGTCATTCATCTTATCTTTTGGATCCTCTTCTAGACAAGTATGAGACTTCTTGTCTCAAAGATCTCTAGACTCCTAGTGGTTTTCCAACTCTACCATGTCTAAACGATTACCAAAGGCCACTATATTCAATTTTGTTCCCCCACATTTTGGACATGATTGTTTTCCTCCCTTCCTACTGGCATTAACTTTCCCTTGATAGATACATCCTTGGCCCTCTAATTCACCTTATGTTGCTAGCTTATGAAAAAAAGGTTGCAGATAATCCTCTAGCACGTGCCTATAATCATGGCAGCTTGCACGACTATATGGGATTTTTACATAGTCCACTTTTTGTACCCCATTTTGACTTCAATCACATCCGACAACCCTTCCTTGAAATTTAGTTCAACCAAGATGAGTGCAATCGCCTTGTATAGGCTGTGTTTATAGGCCTCATCAACAACAATAGTTCTAACTTCTACCTACATAATCTCCAATATTATTCAAAATCTTGTTGGTCTAGAGCTTGATGGGCAAGCCTAGTAACTTGACCCATACTGGTTGCTTCCTTACAGTCTCCAACCTCAAATCAGAGCACATTGATCAATAATGTAATATTAATACTGTTGACCCACAAAATCAGCGCTTGATTAGATTTTTTTCCGCATCTTCTTTCTTTCTGAAACAAAATCCTAGCCAACCCCATGCCAATAGGTAAAATTTTGCACCATAACCCAAACTGGCCTCCACACTCTTTGCATCTAGTCATTTAGTGTTTTTTGGAAATTTGTCGCTTGTAAATTTTCCTTGTTAGGGCTTTCCCATTGCATTCCATCACTTGTTCTAGTCTTAGATCCTCCCCAACCACCATCATCATTTTGCTTTTATTTTTCTCACACTTCCTCACATTCTTCACTCGATTGCCTTCTTTACTCTACCCCCTATGCCCATTTCCACCTATAATCTTGAGGTCCAGGATTTTCTCTATAAAATATGCTCCTCTTATCTCTTCCTCTAAGTTGGACTTCTAATCACTCCCTTAAATCTTTGGGCAAGCTCTATACCAACCACCTTAGGAGACGCTGGATTTGTATTATCCCTCATAGAGTCAATTAACAAGTTTATTGAACTATTGGAAACCTCATTAACTAGCACATTAATTCTTAGCACCTCGACCTTACCTCCTTTTGATCCGACGACCTAGTCAAAGCCACCTGGTTTGCACCTTGTATGGACCTCATCATTGGCCTTGACAAGTTCCATATCCCCCCAATGTTTCTGCTTGTATCCAATTTTTGCCCTAGTTTTGAAGTTCCCTTATGGCTTGTTGAATACTTCATGGTACAAACCTCATATTCATTAACCCTAGGTTCTTTCCTATCTATGTTAACAAAATTTGTTAACCTTCAAAAGGATCCATGGAGTAATCCAACCGCTATTCTTCGTCCAGATCAATAGCTCTTAGTCCGATTTGATACATATACATACTAGTAAGAGCCTTTGATAAGCTTTGTTGCATTGGAAAGTGTTTCCATAATTGGGGGCCCCATTCCTTAGGTTCCAACTTTCCAGGGAATGTTGGGACAAGTAAGGAATGTTTTGAAATGGCAAGACATGTCCAAGGGGATGTTGGGAATGTTCCCAATGTTCTTGTGCAGTTCCCTACCAAAAATAGGAATGCTCTACCATGTCGTGTGACTCTCCCAACAATGTTACTTACCAATGAAGTGTTAGGATATAGACACTTAGGAGTTAGTTAAGATCAACTTGGTTTAATGTGTCTTTAGGTAAAACTGTGTTTCTTTAGTGTGCATTTGTAGTTATGTAATCCAACAGTCATGATATGTTCTAGACATATAGTGATCTAACGACTCATATTCTCCTTGATCTTAATGGCTACATTGATCCATGGCTTAACACCTGATTGGTCCATGATCTCTATTTAAAAAGCATGGAGGGTCATTTGTTGATGATCGATTGTGAGAAACTCTCTTGTAAAATATTTTTCTTCTACATTAATTTATTGCCTCAAGTGGCCACGTTGGCTGAGATCGTGGACTATTTCCCTCTTCAAGGGTTTTAACCACGTAAAAACATCGGTGTGTTGATCTTTGATCTGGTTGTGTGAGTGGTTATTGAAGGTGTTCATCCTGTGTGGGAATAGCCTGTTTTGTCAAGCATGAAGATGCCCCTAAAACAACACTGAGTGTTGATCTTGAACATATTTCCAACATCGCTTGGAAAACTTGTAGGTCCAAAGAATGTGATTCATTGTCTTTTTATGACCACAAACTATACAAAGATCATTGTTGAGCCCGCTCTTAGCTAGGCAATCTTTAGATGGTATCCCTTTGTAAATAACTAGCAAAACAAAGACCATAGTTTGTAGTTGAGGTGAAGAGACCAAACAATGTGTAGCTTACGAATCTACCTTTCCTTGTGATCAGAAGAGGTTTATCGGGCGGTCAGGATAGGGGACTGAAGATCCTTTCAATGTAGAAGGGAGAACAATTTTTTGGAATCATAATGCTAATCTGTTTCCCAAACTTCCACCCGAAATCATGCCATCTAAGGCCTCACATGTCAATGTTCATATTATATAGCTCCTTAGAAACAACTAATCCCATAATATCCTTGATGACCAACTTATCAGAGGATAAGAGGGCCTTCTAGCAAGGGAACAAACTCTAATCCTTCAGGGTCCTTGTGTCAATATCCCAAAGATCTCTTTAGAGGAAAATTCCTTTCCTTCCTGACCCACACACCAAGAATCATGGATGATCAACAAGACATTGACCCTGATGATTCGAACTCCAAATGAGATGCTTGGAAAAATCCCATCTTGCGTGACTAATTGAAAATTCCACATGACTACTGGGGCAACAAGCATCTAGGCCTTTCACATGTTCTTATTGAGGAAGGACCCAAAGATATTGAAACGGTGGGGGGAAAGGAGTATATCATATAAACTAGATGCACCTCAAACCTTTTTCCGCAATAAAATATGCCAAGGAGCGGAGCCCTTGGGACACCACACCGCCCACTTAGCTACTAGAATACTACCTTGGGATGCAACATCAATAAGTTTGAGGCCCCCCTCCTTAGTAGGCATAATAAACATCTCTCAAGGAATCATAGGAAGCCCTCTCTCACCATTATATTTGGAGTTTGGACCATAGGAAAGACTCGAGAACCTGCTCTAATTTCTTGAACTAGTACTTGCTAGGGAGCCAACAGGGAACATAGTAAATGTGGGAAGTTTGCAAAACTTGCTAAACGACTGTCAGTGCACCTACAAAAGGAAGATCTCTGAACTTCCAGATTATGATCTTAGTCTGAAGTTGTTGCAGGCACCAGTACCACATAGCCACAGTTGAGAGCCTTGTTTCAAACGAGGTCTGGCAGTAGTGCACAATTACCCTAGCATAGTTAATTCCATAAAGAATGAATCTAGGCTAGAGGATCCTCAATCCTAATAAGCTAGAAATTGGTCCTCTACGCATTGATAATAGCTCTAGAAGCACTACAAAAGAGGTCCAAACCAGCCCTTGTAGGCTCAACAGATTCCCAATCTACCCAAATTGATAGAAAAGAATCACCAACAAAGTGATTTTTAAACATCTCTAATCCATCGGGAAGAAATATAGCCCATATTTGTCCCTACATTTTGCTTTCTTCTAGCTAGCAACTGAAAGCATCAATAGCAAGAAGATACAAATAGGGAGCAAGTGGGCAGCCCTACTTGATCAAGTGACAAAGTGGGATGGGAGTTGTGAGAGTATTGTTCACAGAAAGAAGTTGAAGCATTAGAGAAAAGGGTGTTTAGCATGGCAACACATCTGGAACCAAAACCAAGGCATTGTAGTATGGCCGTGATGAAGGATCAATCCATTGTATTGTAGGCTTTATCGAAGTCAATTTTAAGAAACAAAGAGTCTTGGCCCATCTCCCTGGCCTATTCCATGCCCTCACATGCAAAAAACATTGTGTCAAGAATAAATCTACCTTCTACAATTCTTGTATGTTCTTATTTGATAATTCTTGAAGCCACTTCATGAATATGGAGAGTAAGTGCTTTAGCCAAAATCTTATCAGAGACACTGAGTAGAGTAATGGGTTGCCACCCCCAAATTGTATCACTCACTGCATTCTACTGAATCAATTTGATTACCCCTTGATTGAGAGAGGTTGCTAGAGTGCCCAAGGAGAAAGTTTCATTGGCCATACAAAAAGATTCTCACATATGGTATCCCATAGGGCCTTGAAAAATTTCTTGGAGTATAATGCTCGAATATACCGAAGGAGTTCTTTATTATAATAAGATAAATGTAATGATGACTTTACATTAGTATGTTAGGCATGATTAATTAGGTGGTTAAGTTGTACCAGTAGTACAACTACCCAATGAATGAAATAAAAAGGGAAGCACTCCCATTGTATCAATTGACTCTTTTGTAATAAAAACATATCTTTTACATGGGTCCATTTCTAATCATGTTTGAATCTAGCAGAAAGATTCAAAGTCCAAGATTAATACAATCTAATTGAATTTCAATGTAATTCTATGATTGTGATCGAGAGACAAAGGTTCAAGGAGAAGACGAGTCTATAAGGAAAGTATTTTAAATTGAAATTTGTTTATTTATTTGATTGATTGATTGATTTTAATGACGTCCACGAGGCTGAACAACCTAAGGGACCAAGAGAATAACAGCCCTAACTCATCTTCACACTCTTTTCAATGTCGGATCTTCTGTTGTGAATCTTGACTAGAAGACTAACAATCTGGTTGATCTTATCCTTGTCAAATAGCTGGTGCATGTTGTTGACCTTTAAGCTGTTTTCATACTGACTGTGAATATCCTTGTAGGTTGCACATTCCGTGACAAAGTGCCACTTTGTCTCCACCACACCCTTATTGCAGAATATGCAAGTTCTCTCTTCCCAAACTTCCTTGGGTACCCTCCACCTACCGGTCTCACATCTAAGGTGATGTGAATCCATCCTCAACTGTGCGACTAACAACCTTGCTTTTTCTTTAATAGCTGCCCCTAAATGTTTTTTCTCGCTATGATCGCAATTTGGGTTAAACTCCTTGATGTAGTATACTTTTAAAAAAGAGTTATTTATAAATCTTACAAAAGCTGAAAGTTTATTGTGAGAAAATCATTTGAAGAAAGAAAAGTCGCAGTGTAAATATTTGTGGCGAATCGAAGAGAGAGTATTTGTAAACAAAGGCGATATAGCCCTCGATTCCATGAAAGTCATAAAATTTCGTACACTAGATTGAATGTATTAACCATGGATTGAAACCCGTCGCCATTGAGCCGTCGAATTAGTGATTGAAGCCTGCCAGCATTGAGCCGCCATAGCAGAGATTGAAACCCATCATATCATTTTTTTATCAGATTGAAGGAATCATAAATAGAAGAGCTGCCATAGTTAAACGCACAGCTGAGCCGTCAGAAGGAAAGGAGCAACCATAGCCCATGTCAATTCGAGGGAGCAGTGACAGCTCATACATATCACTATCACTTCATCAAATCGAAGGAGCCACCACCCACAACTAGCCTGTATCCATTCGAGGCTCATATCAATCCAAAGGCATTCATACGAGAAGAAAGTTGATGGTCCTTATCAAATAATAAGCAGCCATTGACAGAGAAGCTGTCATTCGAAGAGGGTAGAGGTATTGTAGTAGAGAGCACAGATTCATACTCGCATGATCTAGCCCAAATTTATGGGTGACAAGAATATAGCTAAATTCATAGAGACAGAGCATCCACAAATATTTTACTATTGTGAAAATTATCCAACAGAATATAAAACCCTAGATGTGCCAGTATAAGGAAGACGCTTGCAATCACCATTCTTAAACACAGAACAAAGGTCTTTTGAAGACACAAGAACACATGTATTTATGTTCTTGTGATTTTCTGAGCAGTGCATATGTTGTCATAAATAGAATTTTTATTTTCAAATCTAGAATCGAAGCACACAGGCATATAATAGATACAGAGTTAGTTGAATCAAAACACACAAGCATATGGACACAGATTTAGAGATTTTTCAGAGTTTATATACAAAGAGTTTTATTTTCAGAAATTTTACTTGGTAGATATGAGATATTTAGATATTCTATACAAAAGTACATCCTTGAAGATAGTGAAACAAAATTTAACCCAACAAATCAAAAGAGGCTACAAATGAAGATGACGACAACAAAAATTGATTGAATGGTTGAAATTTCAAAACAGAAAGAAATTGGAAGAGGTTTAACTCAACATGGATCGTTGTCCAAGTGATTCAGGAATTTGGGAATTGCACTGATTTGGGAGTTCAGGAATTCAGAGAGTTGCACTAATTTGGGAGTTTGGGAATTTGGGGATTTCAGGAATTTGGGAATACTACCCTGATGAGGGTGGCAAGACAACATCATGAAGTGCATATATGATTTTGAATTGTGGAGGAGTGAAACTACTTAAGAATCATTTTTCATTTTATATTTTTGTAGTCACTTTGTATTGTAACATTAAGAGGGGGTGCTGGAGTATAAGTTATAACACTCCAATATAACTCAATGATAAGGAGCCTTTATTATAATATGACAAATGTAATAGTGATTTTAACGATATTAAGTTAGGCTCTTTTTTATTCGGTAGTTAGGTTGTATGGGTAGCACATCTACACAATGAATGAAATAAAAAGGGAAGCACTCACATTGTATCAATTGAATTCATTGTAATAAAAACATATCTTTTACTTGAGTCTGTTTCTAATCATGTCTGGATCTTTCTTGTATGCTTAAAAGTTTAACAAAATTTACTTGGTATAAGCAATCTTTGGTTGTGCCAGGGTGTTCAATTTTCATGGATGCTTAGACAGTGATTCAACAAAGACCCTTGTGGAACATTGTTGTCACCTCTTCAAGAGGGCCCTACTTCTCAAGCAAAGTTGATTGTACTAGAAAGATGAAGAATGCATGATTCCAGTTTGGAGCATTGAAGGATGCAATCAAAGATGTTTGTCCTTCTAACATAGTTCAGGTTATAAAAAATGCAACACCGATTTGTAGATCTACCAGATCATTGATTGAAAGTAGGAATCCAATTAAATGTTTTAAAAGTATTGATAAGAGAATGATCCACTTCAAGAGGGAAACCTCCTTGACCACTTCAAGAGGGTATTCTCCTTTTACAATAGAATGTACTCGAAAGATAATTCACACCCCTTTCATAATGAATGGACCTACATATAAATATAATCTAAGGATACCTATTTAAAATTTGAATAGTCATGACCTTTGAGTCATACCCATTTATTATTGTCTTTATTCTTTATTAATGTATTATTATGTTATATTTATTAGTTCTACTTTATTATTGATATATATGTACATAACATTGCCACCCTCTTTAAGACAGTTCGTCCTTGAAGCATGATAATGTTATTAGCATGTAATGTGCCATGACCTATGGCTTAACATGTCCCTCCCTTTCAAACAAGTGTTGGCACTTGATTAGCTGTGGGTACTTTTGTATGAAGAACTCATCTTCCCATGTTGCATCTTCCACTAACAAGTTTGTCCACTTGAGGAGATACTCAGTGATTGCTCTATTTCATAATTGCTTGATCCTTGTTTCCATGACTGTCTCTGGTTATAGTATAATGTTTCCCTCTTCATCTATCTCCGGAAAAATAGTCTATACTGGGATCTTGTCACTGATTACCTTCTTTAAGCAAGAAACATGGAAGATTGGATGTACATGTGAAGATGGAGGAAACTCCAATTTGTATTCCATATTGCTAGTTCTCTGCAACACATTATAGGGCCCATAATACTTGGGTGGTAATTTATTGTCCTTTTGTTGCTTGAGGGACATTTGTTTGTATTTTGCAGCCTTAGAAATACCCAATCCCCCACTTCAAAGTTCCTTTCACTAAGATGTTGATCTGCTTGTTTCATTCTATTATGTGCTATAGCCAAATTCTCCTTCAATAGTTGGAGAACAAGTTGTTGGTGCTCTATGTGATCCTCCACTGCTTGAACCTTAGCTTTTCCTCTCAAGGGTGATGTGATGGATGGAGGATGATACCCATAAAGTTCCATAAGCGGGGACATTTTTAATGAAGTATGGAAGGAAGTGTTGTACCACCATCCTTCTAAAGGTAACCACTTGATCCATTGTGTGTGATTATTAGATTGCAAAGCAACGAAAATATCCTTCTAGACATTTATTCACAATCTTAGTTTAAGCATTAGATTGAGGATGGTAAGAGGCGCTATGAGCCAATTGTAAAATTTGGCAGCATCGATAGTCATTCTCCAATGAGAGGCCATATGGGCCACCCTGAGGCTAGCTAGGGAGATTTGGAGAATCAACCAATCTTGTGAGGTATTGACAAAAGCTAGGGGGAACGTACAACCTCTGTGAGTCAAACCAAAAGTCAGGACGAACGAGATGTTATATGATCTTGTGAGTCAAGCGAAGGCAAAGGTAGAAGCCTTGTAAGTCTAAGACAAAAGTCAAGATGTAAGTCTAATGCAAAAGTCAGGGGGAACGTACAACCTCTGTGAGCATATGCCATAGATAGTCTAGTGCAAAAGTCAGGGGGAACGTATAACCTCTGTGAGCATAGACAGACTAGTGCAAAAGTCAGGGGGAATACAACCTCTGTGAGCCTAGTCAAGCCTTGTGAGCCATGAGCAAAAGTCAAGGCATCTAGCAAAAGTTAGGTTGGACATAAAATTCCTATGAGCTAGAAACAAACAATCTTCTTGATATTGCAAATGATGTAAATGTATTGATCTAGTGCATTGGCATGTGTAACACCATCCACCATGAAGAAATTCGAATCGCCATGTAAAGAGTTGAGCTGTAAAAGTCAAAATTGCATGTCTAGGTCAAAGTCAAAGTTGTCAAGTTTTTGTTGCATGTTGCATGCATGTCACGTGCATGCTGAGTAGTTCGCATGCATGTCCAGTCAAGGTCGAGTCAATTGTTGAGTTGGCATAACATGCAGTGCCATGTCAAGGGCGAGTTGAAACTGAAGTGTAAAGTCAAGTTCTAAACTTGAACTAAAGTGTAAAGCCGAGTTATGACTAGCATGCAATAAAGTTTCTAATTCGAGCCCTCTCCTTCACCTCTCCATTCTTATATAAGTAGAGGTCGACCCTCCTTATTGTGATTGTGTTTTGTGAGGGTGTGAGTGCTTGTTTAATGTGCTGAAGTATATCAGTCCATATAGGCAGCATATATCAGTCTACAGGAGGCTGCTATAACAGTCATATAGGCAGCGAATATCAGTCCAGAAAAGAAGCTGCTATAACAGTTCATATAGGCAGCGTATATCAGTCGTAAGGAGGCTGCTATAACAATCAATAAAGGCAGCCATATCAGGCCAACAACAGGCTGCTATAACAGTCAATATAGGCAGCGAATACCAGTGCACAGGAGGCTGCTATATCAGTCCACAACAGGGTGCAGTATCGGTCCATTTTAGGGCTGTGTATCAGTCCAATAACAGGCAGCAGTATCAGTCCATTAAAGGGCAACATATCAGTCCAAGAAGGCAGCGAGTTACACCTTCAATGCTGGTCTGTAATAGGAGCTTATAACAACATAGTCTCTCAATAGTCTACAGTCAGGTTAGAGTCATTGGCAAGCTCTTTAAGAGCAAAGTTTTCATGGTGGATATATTGTAAGTGGTCATACATTGTCTTTGCAATAAAGGAAGTTTGTTTGCTGGGTTTTTTCTCGCTGTATAGGGTTTCCCCAAGGTATATATGGTGTGAAAATGCATGCTGGTTTTTCTCTATGGTTTTTACTATTCAATTTTGATTATGCATCAAGAATCTAAGTTAAAAGTACAGTAAGAATTCAAAGAAGTACTTACGGTATTAAATCAAGCTCATAATTTAACACCAACTAAGTACCCAAACAAGAAAATAACTGTCCAAAAGTTACTGGTGAAAATTGGATCTCTTTCATTTACAATAATCTTGGGGTTTTCATGTAGCTTTTGAACTATTTCCATGATTGTTGTGGCTAGTGTATTTTCTTTGGAAGGATGAGAAAGAGATAAAAATGGGCATACTTTGTGAGTTGATCCACCACCACCATGACGACGTTCTTTCCTTTCGACTTTGGTAGACCTGTGATAAAATCCATTGAGACCTCTTTCCAATGTTGACTTGGTATGGCTAATGGTTCTAGAAGACATGGGGTCTTGATTGGATCTCCATTGTTCCACTGGTAAACCAAACGTTCTTTCGCAAACTTTTGAACATCAATTAAGAAAATATCCTTCTTGATCTCGTGGTAAGTTTTCAAAAACCCTAAATGTCCCCTAATAGGAGAAGTGTGCAGTTCTGAAAGGACCTTCTGTTTGAATTGGAAATTCTTACATAAATATAGGTGATCTTGATGCCAAAGTGAATCATTTTTCCACACAAATTTATCTGATGCACTATGATCCTCTTGTAGTTGTTGAATAAGCTTCCATGTCTTTTGATCCTCTTGCAATTCTATCCTAGCTTCTTCCACCCAATCATCTTGTAGAATGGTAGGAACACAAAGTAAGCCTTCAGTGTCTTCTTCTTTCCTTGAAAGTGTATCTTCCACCACATTTTGTTTCCCTTTTTTTAGATAATTTCAAAGTCATAACCTAGCATCTTTGTAACCTAGTTTTGTTGGTCTTCTAAAGATAGTTGTTGTTCCAAGAAGTACTTTAGACTATTATGATTTTTTTTTTACTTTGAAGTGTCTTCCTATTAGATAAGGGTTCCATTTCTTAGTTGCATGTAGTATGACCAACAATTCCTTCTCATAAATGGGTTTGAGTAAGTTCTTTCCTTTACATTGGCGGATTTCAAAGGAAAGGGGCCTTCCTTTTTGCATTAAAACAATGCCAATGCCATTCCCCTAGGCATCTGACTCCACCATACAAAAATTTGTGAAGTCAAGCGTGGTCAAGTCTGGATTGGTACACATAGCCTCCTTAAGTTTCTCAAACAATTTGGTTACTTCTTGAATCCAAAAAAATGCATCCTTTTTCAATAATGCTATTAGAGGTGCTACTATTTGACCATAGTTCTTGACAAACTTGTGGTAATAACACGTTAATCCTAAGAATCCATGAAGATAAGG
This sequence comes from Picea glauca, assembly GCA_000966675.3. Classification (NCBI taxonomy): domain Eukaryota; kingdom Viridiplantae; phylum Streptophyta; class Pinopsida; order Pinales; family Pinaceae; genus Picea; species Picea glauca. The sequence goes on along the minus strand of JZKD02S2189354.1, from coordinate 585,895 downwards.
ATTCTTAGAGGTTTTGGGAATTGCCCATTCCATCATAGCTTTAATTTTTATTAAGGTCCACTTTGATGCCTTCGCGAGATACAATATGACCCAAATATTCTACTTGAACCTCAAAGGCACACTTGGAAAGCTTTGCATATAATTGTTTCTCCTCCAAACATTTTAGGACCATGTCAACATGTTGTACATGCTCTTCCTAAGACTTGTTGTAGATTAGTATATCATCAAAAATACTAACACAATTTTTTTGAGGAAGGGGTTGAAAATAGAATTCTTTAAGCTTTGAAATATGGAAGGTGCATTAGTAAGGCCAAATGGCATTCCCAAAAGCTCATGATGACCTTCAGGTGTTTTAAATGCTATTTTGGGAATGTCTTCATCCCTCATTCTAATATGAAGATATTTTGAACAAAGATCCAACTTACTAAAGAAAATTGCTCCTTGTAATTCATCAGTTGCAGGAATAGGAAACTTATCTTTAATGGTGATCTTGTTGAGATCTCTATAATTAGGACACATATGCCATGAACAATATTTTTTGTAGATCATCATCACTGGTGAAGAGAAAGCCCTTTGGCTAGGTCAAATAGTCCTTGCTTCTTACATTTATTGAACCATATGCTAAATCTTAGTCTTTTGGGCATAGGCGTATCTATATGGTCTTATGTTAGGAATAAGGCTACTTGGTTGCAAGTGAGTAGCATTATCATGCTCTCGAGCAGGTGGAAGTCGTTTAGACATATCTGCAAATGCCTTGGAATGCTTGTCGATAACTCTTTTGAGATCCAAGGGAATAGAGGGTTTAGATGTTTGAACCTCTAGTGAGCACGATTGTGCAATTACACCATGGTGTCCCTTTTTTAACAATTTTGTCATGTTGTTAGAGCTTATCACTTTAGATGCTTTCCCTTGGATACCTCCGAGTTCAATTTCCTTACCTTTAGAGGAAAATCTCATGAATATTTTCTTAAAATCAAAAGACACTAATCCCAATGAATGTAGCCATTAGATCCCTAAGAACATCAAAACTCCTTGTTTGGATTGCAATCATTGGGCTATCCAAGGAATAATCCCCCATAGTGAACAATTTATGGTACCTCCATTTGCAATCATTACTTGAAACTTTGGTGTTGGATATACAAAGCAAGTGAGTGATTTGGTCAATTGACAGTTAATAAGGTTATGGGTACTACTAAAATCAATCAACATTGTTACCTTATTCTTTTTTATATATTCTTCTATTTTGAGAGTTTGAGGAGTGCGAATGCTAGCCAAAGCATGGCAAGATATGGTTGGAGTAATCTCTTCTAGTTCTTAAGATGATTCCAATTCTTGTTCTTCTTCCTCTTCACTATCTATTTAGAATAATTTCTTCTCACTACACTTATGCCCCTTATTGTTCTTACTATCACAATTGAAACATAGTCCCTTTGCTCTTCTTTCATCTATTTGTTGAGGTGTCAACCTTGTAGGTTGAGTGGGGTTAGGAATGAGAACATTTCCCTTTCTATAGGAGTTAGAGGTAACCCTTCTAATAGTCTTGATTTTACTTTCAACTCTTCTTGCCACAATTAAAGCATTCTCCAATGGTTTATTTTCCCAAAAACACACACCATGTTGAATGCTCTCTTTTAAAGTGCCGATAAAAAGATCCAACAAATGATCCCGTGTTCTTCACTTTAAGAGTTAACTTTTGAAAGTGTTGAATGTGCCTTGTACTTGGACCTCTTTGCTTGAGATTTATCAGTTGTCTAAAGAAGGTCTTTCTCTTAATATCCCTATATTGTGTTATCAATTCATCCATAAAAACAAACCAAGAGACAATAGAGTCCTTTTTGCAATCACACAACCATTGGTACCACACAAATTGATCAAGTTATAAATACAAGGATGCAATGGTTACCTTTTGTAAAGTTGGCACTTGGTGTAGATCAAAGAATTGATTCATCTGGCATATCTATGTCAGGGGATCATGATCATGAAACTTCCTTGTATCCATCTTGGAAATGAAGTAGTTCCTTGGTCTTGAGTTGAACCAATGATGATGTGGATCTTGGAATAATGAATGATCAGGTATCTATAACTCATTTCTCTTGTTCTCCTTATCCTCTTCTCTAGGAAAAGAAAAGTGTTTTTGTATTATTTTTTCAAGATCCTCCCCCATTTTTTCAAAGTCATCCTTCTTTACGATTGTAGATTCTAGGTTCCCTACTCTTTCTTCCAACTTGGGCATGTTTAATTCCCTCTTTTCATGTTCTTCTTGTATCAAGGATGAGCCTTCAAAAGCCTTTCCCAGAGTTGCATTTGGCTTATTATGTCTAGACATGATGGCAAACTTGTACAGACTGCCACATCACAAATACTTCACTTCTAGGTCTGAAATTTGGACTCAATGTATTTTGATATGTCTTCTCTGCACCCTTAAAATTCCTCAAAGAAAAGTTGGAATGAAAATGGTAAGATGAATCGTTTGAAGAAGCCAAACCAAGGACCGTCCACTCTGATACCAAATGTTATGATCCAATTAAATGTAATAAAAGTATTGATAAGAGAATGAGCCACTTTGAGGGGCAACCTCCTTGATCACTTTGAGAGGATATTCTCCTTTTACAATAGAATGTACTTGAAAGATAATTCACACCCCTTTCACAATGAATGAACCTACATATAAATATAATATAAGGAGTACCTATTTGCATAGTCATAACCTTTGAGTCATAACTATTTATTATTGTCTTTGTTATTATTAATGTATTATTATGTTATATTTATTGGTTCTACTTTATTATTAATATATATGTACATAATATTACCACTCTTTTTAAGATGATTCATCCTTGAAGGACATGGAAAAAATTCCTTGGACCACACACACTATTTTGGATGCAAGAGGCTACCGTTTTCAACCACCATGTTCCTTCAACTATAAATATGAGGCATGTAAAAAAGGAGTTCTTGAATTCAACAAATACAATATATGCTACCTATTTTGTACTTGAGCATATGATTGAGGTGTGGGTGGCCTTGCAATCTATTATTATTAGTGTTGAGTGCTCTGCATAGGGGGAAGCCAAAACAATGTGGGGCATGAAATTAAAACAATTGATTTTTAATGATGATTGGTGGTATGAATGCAAATACATTGTCTCTTTCTCATCTCCAATAATGGAGACGATTAAGTATGTAGATTCAGATTCCCCATGCCTTGGGGAAATATATGATGTAATTGACAACATGATCGACCAGTCTATCATCTGGTAGAGAGATGTCTATGTGGTGCTTCTCAATGAACTCCAAAAGTTGACAAAGAAGAGGTGAAACAAATTGAACACCCTTCCTCAAATGGCTTCTTATGCACTTAATTAGAGTGGTATGTGGAGAGGTTGGGTAGGGTTGCACCAATAAATGATCAAGAGGTGAAACAAAGGTTTGTGATGCTATAACACAGTTGTTTAGTCTTGAAGAATATTTTAATTCAAGACCAACTAATTGACTTTTCTACACTCTATAGTCAATGATGTATGTGGACAAATCCCCAGAGATCCGTGAACATGCTATATGTTATCACAGGTTACCTGTTCCTTAACTATGGAAAGGCGCTGGTTGCTTACAATTTTACCCACTCCATTAAGTGGAACATACTTTCCTGTGAGAGAGCGAGAAAACCGTTAAAACATGAATACACAATATACACCTCAATTGAGTCATTTGGTACAATGAGGTAGATCACCTTATATCATTTGGTACAATGAGGTAGATCACCTTATATTCCATATATTAGAGAGTTGTGCGACTTACCTTACCAAACTACTACCATCTAATATTAATGACGCTTATTACTCTATAGTGGTCACTTAACTAAGTGTGACCCTTATTGCATATTAAAGTCACTTTATTAGACATTGAGTCCTAGTTTTGGAGTGTTAAGACTCCAACTCCACTTATTCAAAGATTCAAAATTTTACAAATAAGATCACAATATTATAAAAGATCATTTGCTTTATTTCAACCGTTCTTCATCTTGGGCCCTGTGTTGTTGCTCCATTGGATTGCCATATCCTTTTATCAAGGAAAAATTTGAACTACATTTTATGGTTATGAACTTCTATATCTACGCTGRAAGCACAAGTCATGATTGATCTATATTATATTGTGTMTTCTAATTTCTTATGTGTTTAATGTAGTATCTACTTGTATTAAATATTTCTAAGTGATCAAAATATTTTCATCTTAATGTCTATATGTTATTTATGTGATTACGATTATATATATATATATATATATATATATATATAKAGAGAGAGAGAGAGAGAGAGAGAGAGAGAGAGAGAGAGAGAGAGTTTAACTACCATGCTGCCCTACTGTTGACCTCGGTTCAATTCCTTTTGTAAAGGTCAATGGGTTCAAATAGGAGATGGTGGGGACGAAAGTCCGTGACTAGGTCTCAGAGGGTGAGGTGTACCAATGTATAACAACGAGTTTACTATGGATGCCATACATGAATGTGGGGAAGTGTCCCTGGGTTTTCGAGGGGGATTATTTCCTTGAAAAATAATATATGTGGCCCCTAGTGTCATGTTTTGGGTGTCTATGTGTCTTGTGTTGGACATTCATGATCTTGTGTCCGCTTGTCCCAATGTTATGTGACTTAGATTAATATTAACACCATTGTATTAATCTATAATGGTCACTTAATGTGACCTTAAATACATATTAAAGTCACTTTATATGCATAGACAACTAGTATTAGAGTGTTAATACTCCAACTAAAGATTGCTTATGTGCATAGCAATGTTTTCCTTTGTTTGAGAGAGAGAGAGGGGTTTAACTACCATGCTGCCCTACTATTGACCTGGGTTCAATTCCTTTTGTAAAGGTCAATGGGTTCAACAATAGGTGATGGTGGGGATGAAAGTCCGTGACTAGGTCTCAGAGGGTGAGGTGTTGATCCAGATTTAGGAGTGGAACAAATTGATTAATAGACTGAATACAATAAACACAGAGATATGAAGAATAACACAAATATCCAGTGAACAATATCTTCTATTGAATAATGAAATAGGTTGAAACTTTAAAACTGCAGAACTGAAACACTTGCTCGAATGGTGGTAGCTATCTCCGAGAAAAGATGTGGCTGCTACGCGCATCCGTCTGAGCAGAATGTATTACAATGAGGCTCTAGAGGCCTTTTTGATATGATTCATGAATGCCAAAACCCTAGACATCAAAAAACCTAACCCTAGAAGGTGAAACACCAAAAGTCATGTGGGCCCCTATGGGTAAGTTGGTGTAAGTTGGTAACTCAACTTCCCAGGGTCGTAACTTTTGCATACGACCTCCGTTTTAGGCGCGTGATAGCCCGTTGGAAAGGTCTTTCAGAGAACTACACATTCTGTCGTCAAACTCTAACTCCGTCTACAGTTTAGGGCCCCAAAATGGCACTGGAAGTACAACAAGATGTGTTGACATGAAAGCATACAAAATAAGCCAGTTGGATTAGGTGAGATGCCACCAGTATCCACTTGGAGGATGTGTGGGGCTTTAGACAGGCCCAAAAGTGTAGAACCCACAATTACAAAGAAGTACAAAAGAACGTGATGAACAAAATAGGCAAGAGGAGCCAATTGGAATAGGTGGGTGGCCACCAATATCCACCTGGATCAATCCTCTCCCCTTAGGAAGCAATGGCCTCCATTGCGTTGAGTTCCCCCATCAAGTGAGGAAACTTCTGCTAGATTTGGCCCTGGGTGAGCCACTTTCCTTGGCGTAGGAGTTGCCTTGCCTTGACAACCTGATAAAGTTGGATTCTCTACTGGCGAGTGCCCTTGACTTGTGTGTCCACTATCTGATCAGTGGATGCTTGTTCCATGCAGTCAGGGTTGAGCTCTATTGGTGTTAGTTGTCCTGCGATCTTTGAGGTGTCCAATAATGGTGGAAAAGATGGCCGAAGGAGGTCCACATTGAACACTGGATGCATGCCAAGGAAGGGTGGAGTGTTGAGCTCAAAAGCATTGCTACCCACAACCTTGGTGATAGTGTAAGGCCCATAACGAAGTGGGCGAAACTTCCGATGGGGCCCCGTGAGACGCTCCTTTTGCAAATGTAACCAAACTTTGTCACCAATTTGAAACTGGTGTGGTACCTTGTGTTGATCATGGCGCTGCTTGTACTTAGCATTAGATTTCTGCAAAATCTCCTGGACCTATTGGCGGATGTGCTGAATCCACTCAATGAATCTGGTGGCTTTGTCAATTGTAGACTGATCATGGGAAGAGTTTGTCTGTGTGGTGGCAAGAGGAAGTGCAACATCAATGGGTCCCAAGGGTTGGAATCCCAAACCCACCTGAAATGGGCTATGGGCGGTGGAGCTATGGAGAGCCCTATTGTAACTGTGTTGAACATAGGGAAGACTCCCGTCCCATGTACGTGGATGCTTAGAATTGTACATGCGCAGGATGCACACAATCATTCGATTGACGACCTCTGTTTGGTTGTTGGTTTGGGGGTGGAAAGAAATGGGTTTTGTGAGCTTGGTGTCCAACAGAGACCAGAGACTCGACCAAAATGTGCTGAGGAACCTGTTGTCCCGGTCGGAGATGATGGTCTGTGGTATCCCAAAATGGACCCACACTCGTCCGAAGAAGAGCTTGGCAGTATTTGCTGCTTTGATATTCTTCTTGCAGGTCGTGAGGGTGGCCATCTTCAAAAACTGATCAACGACCACAAATACACAGTCATTTCCTTGCTTGGTGGACGACAAGCCAGACATGTAATCCATTGAGATGGATTCCCAAGGCTTCTCAGGAATAGGAAGAGGGGTGTATAAGCCTTGCTTCTTGATGGCTGGCTTGGCAATGGAACAGACAGTGCAAGATCTAATATGCGTGCTGACGTCTTGTCGAAGTTTTGGCCAATAAAAATGTTTCTGAAGAACGCCCACAGTTTTCTCCACGCCAAAATGTCCTGCCACCCAACTGTAGTGAGCTTCCCAAATCAGCTTTGCACCCTCGCTTGTAGGAACACAAAGATGGCTCAGGTGGCATAAGAGTCTGTCTTGAATGTGAAAATCGGTGACAGTTGCGCATGTACCCAAGAGATGATAGGTGGTGGCGAAGTCCGAATCTTGCTGATAAAGTTGGGGCCACTCAGATGCTTCATGTCCACAGGAATGGAATACAGTGGTGAGTGCAACCACAGGAGGCCAACTGACGCAGTCAATGACACGATTGGAGATACATGTCTTATACTTGATGTTGAGATGGAACTGCTGCAGGTAGGTGGACCACTTCTGTTGGTGGTCGTTCTGCAATTTCCCTTGTGTCTGTATGAACTGTAGAGGCTTGTGATCAGTGTGTATGATCGTCTCTTTTCCCATAATGTAATGTTTCCATTGATGACAGGGTTGTACAATGGAATACATTTCCTTGTCATAGGTGGGGTATTTCTGGATAGTATCGGAGAGTGTCTCATTATGGTATGCCACTGGATCCCTGTGCTGAGTGAGAATTGTGCCCAAAGCATAGTCAGATGCATCAGTCTCAATCTTGAACGATTGTTGCAGATCAGGCAAGGAGAGTACTAGAGCTGAGCACAAGCGATGCTTCAGATCATCGAATGCTCGTTGCTGCTCCTTCCCCCACACGAACTTGGCCCTACCACTGCCCTTGGTTGTTGATGAATGCAGCTATGGGTGACATCCTCCAACTTACAAACCTGTGAGATGTGGAACATAGTAGCTATGGAAGTCTTTCTCTCAGCTTACAA
>JZKD02S2189354.1:470828-526057 GCA_000966675.3 Picea glauca | reverse complement strand
TATATATATATATATATATATATATATATATATATATATATATATATATATATATATATATATATATATATATATATATATATATATATATATATATATATATATATATAGGAGAAAGTGAGTACAATTATAATGAAAGTTTCTAGTTGACCTACTAATATAACACTAGAAATGTAATAACTCAATATATAGGGCTTAATAAAATGTTTTACGCTTAACATGGGGCTTTGTATAGGGATTAACATAGATTGACTTCAACATCATAGTTTGTTTTCCATCATTGAGGGTTTTTAACCACATAAGAGTTGATGCCCTGACCTTTGATATGTGTGTTAGTGAATGTCTTTGGTGTTCAACCTATGTGAATATACATTGTTTTCAAACAAAATGTTTCAACCTGGCTCTTTTGAAAAATCCATTACTATAGATAGAAGAGTAGGGATTCATGTTGAATCCACTAAGAAAAAATACTTTTCTTTGGTAAAAGAGATTATACATATGATAAGAAGGGAAAGGAAGATGGGACATATGAAATGTTACAAATCAAATCCCCTAGTTTCATCCCATCTTATAACCTAAGCCCTTTCAATTAAATCTCTATTGTAAATTCTCTCAACATTGGTTTAAGGGTCATGTATGTAATACTAAAAACATTTGTATGGTCAAAGACCTACACCAATATGAATTTAGATATAAGTTGACAAGGAATTCACTTCTTGAATAATAAAATAATGACTCCGATCCCCAAGACAAATCACCTTCTACCAATAGAAATTAGTGAACCCTTGGTCTCCTTTGTTGCAATGACATGGTTGGGTAGACAAGATACCTTGATTTTTTATGCCCCAAAAAAGAAAAAAATATTTGTTATTATTGATCATTGTTGTACATTGGTAAATATTGATTAAAAGCAAGTTAAGCAGTTGTCCCTTCATCTAGATAGTTTTGAGTGCTTCCCCATCATCATCCTGAGCCATAAACATATTCAATGTGAAGGTGTTGTGCACAAGGTGGAACTTACCATGGAATACTATAGCCTCAAGATTGTTATGATATTTAGACACTTAGGAATTAATTCATATCAACTTGGTTTAATGCATCTTTAGGCAAAAGTGTGTTTCTTTAGTATGCATTTTTAGTTATGTAATCTGACAATCATGATATGTTCTATACATAAAGTGATCCAACAACTTATATTGTTCTTGATACTAACAACTATTGATCATTGGATTAACACTTTATTGGTCCTTGATCTCTATTTAAAGAGCATGGAGGGCCATTTTCTAAAGATTGATTGTGAGAAACTCTTATGTACAATTTTTTTCTTTTGCATTAATATATTGCCTCAAATAGTCACATCGGTTGAGGTTGTGGATTGTTTCTCTGTTCGAGGCTTTTAACCACATAATACATCAATGTATTGATATTTGATCTATTTGTGTGAATGATTTCTTAAGGTTTTCATCTTGTGTGGAAATACCATGTTTTGTCGAACATGGTATCAAATACCATTTGAAGAACCACTCTCGTTGTTGAGCAAGATCTTGAACCTCTATCGTTGCATGTATACAAATATTTAAGTTTTTTTGTTATTTTTGTGTATTTTTGCTACTTATCTGTTGCTTTTAGTTGAAAACACTTTTCCTTTCACTTGAAAAGGTTTTTGTTTTCCCAAGATGACCATTTTTGTTAGATCAAGAGGTATAAAGTTTGATTACACATTCTTCTTCTTTTTTAAATCCTGATTTAATATTTCAGTTTTATTGTTTTTATTCTCAATTTTCCAAAGGATTTTCTCAAGCTGAAGGAATTGACTATAATGAAACATTTTTCCCTATAGCCAAAATTAATTGCAACTTCCTTGTTCTATCCATTGCTGCCTCACAAAAATGGGAGGTCCATCAAACATACGTTAAATCTGCCTTCTTGCATGGGGATCTACAAGAAGAAATATACATGAAACAACCTTCTGGATATGTTTAGAATGACTCTAGCCTTATATGTCTCCTCAATAAATCTCTCTATGGTCTTAAGAAAACTCCTTAATATTGGTATGATAAAATGGATAGCTTTCTTCTTGACACCGGATTTCTAGATGTCATTTTGACTCCATTGTCTATACCAAGAAAGTGGGAAACCATCCCATAATACTTATTATTTATTTCTATGATCTTATCCTCATTGGTAGTGACCCTAAAATTCTAACCTATGTGCAATCCAACTTTAAGAATAAATTTGAAATGATATACTTAGGCTATTTGCATTATTTCTTTGGCCTTCGAGTATTTCAAAGAAAGGAATGGATTTATCTTTCCCAATACAAGTATGCATGTGACCTTCTTCACTTCTTTCACATGGAATATTGTAAGCCAACCCCTTCTCCCTTCTAGTCTAGAGTCAAACTTTTTGCCACACATACTACATCTAAAGTATATGCCACTTTGTACTATCAGTTAGTTGGTATTTCTTTGTATTTGACTCATACCCATCCTTATATTTCCTTTGCATGTTGGTCTTGTTTCTCACTATATGAAAACATGCCATGAGAGCCATTGGAAAGTAGAAAAAATGATACTTTGGTATATCCAGGGTACAATTTATTTTGTGATACATTACAGTTCAAGGGGGGCTCCTTTACTGGTTGGTTTCACTGATTCCAAATCGGATAGAAACCCTGATGATCAAAAATCTACCGCAGGTTATGTTTTTAGTCTTGGGTCCAGACCTACACTTGGGCTTGTAAGAAACAACAACCTCTTTCTCTTTCTTCAATAGAAGAAAATTACTGAGCAACGTTTAAAGTAATTCAATAAGCCTTGTGGATTTGACAATTCCTTTCAAAGTTTGGATTCTAGTAGCAACATCTGACCACCCTTTGGTGTGACAAACAGAGCGACATCAAACTCGCCAAAGATCATGTTCAACATTGGTGCAACAAACACATTGATCTACAAATGCACTTAATTATAAAGCTCAGTCATGATTGCTTTCTTGAAGTGTTATTTTTCCCTATAGATGATCAAGCTGCAAACATTTTTACAAAGTCTCTTATAAAAGTTGAGTTTTCCAAACTTTGATCTATGTTAGGAGTTTAGGAAGTTGTCATTAAGGAGGCATAATCTATAATTCCTCCTTCCTTCTCCTATTATTTCACCTTTGTAAATTCTTCAATCCTATCCCAAGTTGTTCTTAAGGGGGGATGTTAAGATATTTAGACACTTAGGAGTAAGTTAATATCAACTTAGTCTAATGTATATTTAGGTAAAAGTGTGTTTCTTTATTATGCATTAGTATGCATTTGTAGTTATGTAATTTGATGGTCATAATATGTTATAGACATTAAGTGATACAATGATTCATATTATCCTCGAAACTAATGCCTATTGATCCTTGGCTTAATACTTGATTGGTCCATGATCTCTATTTAAAGAGAATGGGGCCAACTTGTACTTGGCTATCTTAATTCTATTTTTAATATTTATGTTAATATTCATTGCAATGGGGCCAACTTGTACTAGCCTTCTTAATGATATTAATTCTGAAGGGACCGACTTGTCCAATGACATCTTCAAGAGGCCATATCTCCTCAACCATCATGAACCACGTGGTGTGCCACCTATTGTTGGAAGCGTCTTGACGAGGGTTATCAATCCATGGAGGTTTTGCATGCATTTGCAATGTTCTTCATACTATGGGGTTTCTTCACCATTCATTCGGGCTTCCTTTCCTCTCTTCTAGGTCTTGTTTTCCACTGGTGTCTCCTATTGTAATCCACTGACATGTATTAAAAGTGTTCATGTAAAAGATCCTTCATGGATCCTCAAGTAGCCACATATTCATTACTAATAGGGGCTTCGGGGAGATGACTTTGTCGTCTCTTGTTCGTTGCTTCCAAGGAGGATGCGTTCTTCATGTTGATTACCAACAATTGACTTTGACATCAATGACAACACCATTCAACATAGGAGAGTTCATGTTCATCTTGTTGACACATAGGGGAGTTCGTTCTTTTCTTGCTAACACACGAGTTCGTGTTTTTCTTGTTGACACATAGGAGAGTCCATCCTCATCTTATCGATACATAGGAGAGTTCGTTCCCATATTGCCGATACATGAGTTCGTGTTTTATTTTCGATACATAGGAGAGTTCATGCTCATCTTGCTGACACATGAGTCCGTGCTTTTCTTTACGACACATAGGAGATTTTATGATTTTCTTGTCGACACATGAGTTCGTGATTTTATTTCCAACACATAGGAGAGTTCATGTTCATCTTGCTGACACATGATTTCATGATTTTCTTGCCGAAACATAGGGGATTTTTTTCTCATATTGTCGATACATAGGGGATTTTGTGCTCATCTTGCTAATACATAAAAGAGTTCATGTTCATCTTTCTGACACATGAGTTCGTGTTTTTGTTTCCAACACATGATTTCATTGTTTTCTTGTTGACACATAGTAGAGTTTGTGTTCATCTTGTCAATACATAGGAGATTCCATGCTCATCTTTCCAACACATGAGTTCGTGTTTTTCTTTCCAACACATAGGAGAGCTCATGCTCATCTTCCTAATACAAGATTTCATGCTTTTCTTTTTGACACATGAGTTCGTGTTTTTCTTGCTGACACATTGGGGATTTTGTGCTTTTCTTGCCAACACGTGAGTTCGTGCTTTTCTTTCAACACATGAGTTCATTTTTTTCTTTCCAACACATGAGTTCATGCTTTTATTTTCGACACATGAGTAGGACCCTGCAAGACTGTCTTTCATATTTTGGTCGTAAATTTTGACTCCAATTCCCATTTTTCACATTCCTTATATCGTTGGAAATGTCTTTCCAATATCTAAAACTTCAAAATTATATGATTAAAGATATTCCTGACCAATTTTTCACATTTTTAGGATTAAGATCTAGCACATTGCCAAAATCCTCGAAGAATATAGTACTTCAACCAAGAGCAAATGAACTAGGAACCGAACTCAAGGAAGCATATATGAACTTTCACTTAGCTGATGTTTCAATTCTATAGGTTCGAATTCATTATTTCAAAAGTTTATTTCAATATTATTCTATGTTCATTCATCTATTATGTATTGAATGGTGTTAGGTACCAATTTTAAAGGAAGATAATACTCAACAATTAATATAGGAAGCATGTGAGGTGAGAAAAATATGAAGGCACAATAGCTACACATCAAAAAAATCTACCAGTATGAAGCAATACCCTCACAAATATGATCTACCGCTGAGGATAATGGAGCAACAACAACAACAATAGTTATCACAATAGTAGAGGAGCAACAAAAGGGAATTAGACTCAAATAGTCGAAGAAGAATTATGAATCCCATGATGGTCAAATATCAAACTTGGAGAGAGAAGAGTTTCCCAATTTCTAGACCAGTCATCATGGTGGGTGAGGTGCACTATAGCCAAAATCTATGATGGTCCACCAACACTAAAAGACAAATTTGAAATGTAATTGCATATATTACATTAAATTATAAACATTTATGTTGTCTTTGTTCTCTCATCATTACAAAAAGGATAAGGACAAAAGTTTGTAAATGAAAAGTCATGGGGTGAAGGCGGTAGGCCAATAGTCGAGTTGAATATCAATAAATACGAGGATTGTATCTAAGCAAAGTGATTTTGGATCTTGGATCTTTCATGTACTATTACTGAAACTGTTAATGAGAAGTCGATTTGGCCGAGCTATTTTTTAGAGAAATCTAATTCTCGTGTTGGACGTATTGTGGACTATTCCTTTGCATTTTGCTCAGTACTTGGGTTGTGGAAGGATGTACTTCACATTGTAGAATATTCTTATGTATGGTGGATGCATTCTTATTTCTATTCTTCAGAGAGTATTTGTCTAAATTTGTGGGCATAGAACTATAAACGATTGTTTAAATCCTAGACTATTTTGTGTTTGCAGTTATTTATTCATGTTTATGTCTCTTATCTATGTGAATATTTTCCTGGCCCATTGACAGGAGCATGGTTGGTTCTATGTTTGTTTTCTGGTTACCTTAGTTCCATCTGAATGCATGCATTTTAGGTTAGTTGCATTTCATTCTCTAGATTAGCAACCATCATCAGTGGACCGGGCCACAATCGGTAAACCCAAAACCAGAAATGAATGTCGATCCAAAATCCAAATGGGTTCCCTATTCGAAATTGTGAGAGGTCTAATTGGGAACTCTTATCGAGGGTAACCCCTGTTATTGACAAAGAGAATTTTGTCTACGTCAACATAATCATAGAGCAACCTAGAAGTGTCTACATTCAAAGATCAAAGGAGAAGGTATGAGAAAAAAACATTTGCAAGGATAGATTAGGAAGATCAATCCACCAACCTTTGATGGTGAAAACAAGATGGGAGAGGATGTTGAATCCTAGTTATTGAGAATAAGAATGTACTTCTCATTGCTTAATTATTCATTCAATCTAGAAGCCAAAATTTCCATATGTGATCTACAAGGAAAATGTTCTATTTGGTGGGACCAATTGAATCAAGTTAAGCACATCGACGAGAGGAGTATTTCTTGGAGGTAACTCAAGAAGTATTTCCAACAATGGTATCTTTCCAAGCACTACTATGACAAGAAGATGTAGGGATTCTTTGAACTTAAGTTAGGAAATATGATCATGGAAGAATATGAGAAGAATATTTTGAAGTTGTTGAGGTATGTTGTCTATATAAAATATGAGGAAAATATATAGAGGTTCCTAAGTGGGTTGCTTGTTTTCTAAAAAGATGAAATTCAATTTGTTGAATGGATAAAAGCTAAATGATTCCCCATTTTTCAGTCCCGGATTAGTATTTTGTATGCATATGATGAATGGTTAAAAAACAAATGATGTAATATGTAAAATTGCACATTGAATGATAATAATACTAATAATACATCAAATGTTGTAGAAGGATAAGGACAAAAGAATGAGGGGCCAAGACTCCATACGAGGGAAAAGAAAGGGGACTTAGGAGGCTAAAGAAAGATAATATCATTTTAGTGATAATCCTAAGTCCTTAATTTGTGTAATTAGTATTCCTTAATCCTCAGGATTAGTTATGAGAGAGGATAAACATGTACTTTCCATAAAGACACATGGTTTCTCACTCACATGTAATTTTACCCTATGCATTTTTCAACCATGAGGGGAGAGAGAGAGTTCAAATGTTTTTTGGGGGTAGTTTGAATTACCCAAGAGCTCAAATTATTGGGGAGTTCAGATTACCAAGTGGGTTGGAGTGGCCATTCTATTCGAACTACCTTTTCATCTCAAATCATAAATATGTTCAAATTACCATTCAATGGAGAAATCTGAATTATCAATTGTTGGAAGAGTTCGAATTTCCATTTGGTTGGGAAATTTGAGACATATCAAATTAGCATTTTGTTGGGGAAATTTGGGATATTTATTCCCTAAGCCAAAACGACCATAGACCTACTATAATCAGGTAATGGAAAGATACAAACATGAATTATGAGAGAATTATGATTGTATGGAATGATAATTTTTTGTTGATGAGTAATTTAGCTACAACTAATAATCCATGGAATCCAAGCAGTGAGATTTCTTGGCCAGCCTATGCTAAGTCTCTAGAGGGGAGTGGGATAACTAAATGAACTAATTAGTAGAGAAGGGGATCCCATTCCTTGGGTTATGTAGGCTAATGGGGAAAGAGGGTTGTGGATTAAGATTGTTGTAAGTAGAAAATTGCTTGTGAACCTGGGAATTGTGTTGTGTGAAGAAAGTTAGAGCCAACCACAGGAAAAAATCATCCTTATGGATTCATAGCCTTAGCTTGTGGGTGGCCTTTATTATAGAGGAAATTAGTGCAACAAGGAGCCTATGGTTGGGTGGAATGTTCTTCTGCGGTGAATTGGTGGACAAACTCCAAAAAGAAGTGTTCATGAATTTACCTGTGAATTTGTGTTGAATAAATGTTGTTTATTACATTCTATTTTGTTAGATTTTGTTTTCATGTGTAAGCCTATAGTTATAATTTATGGTTCCATTGTCATTGAATGGTTAAGTATCCTTGCATAAGTTTGCTTTAAGTTGTTTGTGTGTGTTAATTAATTAGTAGTAGGTTTGTGGGTAAAAGTATCAGAGTAACCAATTGGAATGAAATTTGGTGTTTATAAAAAGTACCCCATATCCTCAACAAAGCACATAGGGTATTGGGTACGTTATAGAGGACCTCAATGCCTCTAATGGTTACAACATCCATATACACCACAAAAATAAGTATATCATCACATATACAATTGACACATAAAATTGGATTAGAAATGCTTTTGTTGAATCCAAATCTTATAAGATGTTTGTCAATTTTAATATATGAATCCCCTAAAAACTACATCAACCTACCGAATCCTTTACCAATATAAACATCATAGGGTATTTGTTTGCAACCTAGAACTCATGTGGGTAATACATGCATACTTCCTCTATTAAATATGTCTAAGAAAGACACTTTTAACATCTATCTGATAAAAAATTTAGTGAAAATGAGAAGGCATCACTATAACCAACTTTATTGTATGACAAAAGTATCCTCATAGTTCAACCCCCCTTAATGTACAAATCCATTTGTAACCAACATTTCCTTCTACTTATCCGACAAACCACCAACTTTGTATTATATCATATAAACCCATTTTCAATCAATGAGTTTCTTGCTTGGAGGAAACTCTATCGATTCCGAAGTGTGGTTTTCCATTACTACATCATATTCAACCTTATTGGTTATCCCATCATCCATATATTTTCCTTCATCATAATTATGTGGTTCAGATGAATTTAGAAAAGAGACATTAAAACAAAATCAAAATGCTCGACTTGCTTACCTTTCTTCACCAATCTCCCACTTAGCCTACCTTCTCAAGGTCAAGGAAGCTCATCTAGTCTCATCCTCTAAAGTGGTGCAGAACCATTTTGGTCTATGATTTGTTGTTTTATCTTTCCAATCAACTACATCCCCTATTCCTAAAATGATTTCAAGTTCATCACATTTTTGTGCTCCAACTCTCAATAACATGTACATTAACCTATAATTGATCCTCTTGTAACTTAGTATATTTTTTAGTTTCAAACTAGCATAAATCAATGAATTTTAAAGCCAAGTCAAAGTGAAACAAACTTGGTTTTTCATCCACGGTGACATCCCTAATTCTACCTTGTTAGTGACAACAAAAAGCAACTTATGAAGCTTTGACTAATCACAATATTCAACAAACAACTTGCATTTTTGGATCTAGTTTGTGATATCCTCATTTATCACCCACCCAATAACAAGCCACTGGGCTCTATCCTCTTCAATTTTAGTAAATGGTCAAAAATTGAGTGCATTCCTTCTAGATTCATAAAGTAAATCAGATTCTTTAGGTAAAGAGAACTACTTTATCGAAGTCTCTGGCAGACCCATCAACCTATTCCACAAAACATGTGCTTTCACAACATCCTTTGTGTGTAAAATCATATCATCAATACCAAACAACAAAATCATAGTGGAAACCTATTGATCTCCGACATCTCATTGTTCTTACTACTCTTCATCTTCTAGATCCATTGTCACCTTACATGTCACAACCTTAAATAATTTTTGTATTCAAATTTTTTTTTATCATCATTTGCTTCCAAACATTATAACTATTCACAATGAGCTTTTGAGAAACATAATATTCTATACCCTCACCATTTTATAAAAATTCAAACACCACAAACAAAGCAATGGAAATATTTTTTTATTTCATTTTTCAAACACAAACCCCAAGCAACTAAATAACATTTTTTTAAACTGAAATTATCTTGGTCCTTTTAACCTCTCATTGATCCAGGTGGATATTGGTGGTCACCCACTTGTTCCACTAATTCAGAATGGTTCCACATCTTGACAATTTTTTCACAATCTTTCGGTTCCCAAACTTGTTGGGTTGTTTTGAGGCCCTCAACAACGTTTTTTTGGCTCGACAATGCTTAGCATCTAGTCAAAGGTAGATGCTAGGCCAAATGAAATGTGTAATCCTTGGCTAGACCTTTATGATGGGGTACCGAGAACCCCAAATGGAGATCATATGAGAAATTTGTGCCCCCGGGAAACTGACGTATCAAATAACCACATTAAGGCCCACAATTTTTTTGGTGTTTCATCTTTTGGGTTAGGGTTTTGGATGTTTAAGGTTTTCTCATTGTTGTTTTATGTTAAAAGGGAATTTTTGGCCTCTTTGTAATCAAATTCTTGCGAATGAGCATAGTTGTCACATCTCTCTGTCTTCAAATATAAGCTACCACCATTCTAGATAGCTAGTGTGCTTTTCATTGTAGTCTTTTGTATTCCAGACAGTCATTATTAAAATATGAGTTTAACTTTATTATTTTGTTTCTTTCAATATCTATGTGTGTTTCTTGCAATATCTATGAGTGTTTCCTTGTTATATCTCTATCTTCATGTCATTCTCAATATAATCTGGATCAATGGTATCAAAGCAATCTGCTCCTTGTCATTCTTAGTGCATGTCCCCAACAAGGTCAAGGTATAGAGAGTTGGGTCTCGAGCTAGTTTCTCTTAAGGACAACCGCTCTTTCCATCCCAAGAAACCTCCCATGCAAGAAGAAAAGTGGGACGACGAAGCAGGAGATCCTATAAAAAAAATTCTCAAGGAATCCCTGGCGCGACAAAGGAACAAGATGATGGATAATTTTTCCCAGATCCTTCGACAACTTCCAACAACGATGGAGGCACCTTCAACTAGTAGTCACTTCAGAGGTGTGATTCTTTTTAAGGTACAAGATAACTTTGATATTCCTTTATTTAAAATCTAGATAGATGCCGACGCTTTGGAAAAAAAATTAAGTCTTTCTCTATCCAAAATTTTCCAACAATGAAAAAATCACCTTTTCTCTCCTTAAAGCCCTTCCCCGTGTCAGAGATTGGTGAGAGACTTATTGTGAACAACATGTCGAAGATGAGTCTGCAATTTTTGGGTCAAAACACACTTGCGCGACTCTTATTGATGCCCTCAAGGAGTAATACTACCATGTTGGAAACTATGATGACCAGTACATGAGATGGACAACGTTGTGTTAAGAGAGAGACCAAACAGTGTTGAAGTACACTAACATGTTCCATACCTTATGCATAAAGTTGGGTATTAAATACTATGAACGACACCTCGTCCTGAAGTACCGTTGTGGCCTACATAGGTACATCCAAACATATATGAAGTTCCTCGACATCTCCTCACTAGGATATGCTTATTGATACGCTATCAAGATTGAGCAAAAGTTCAAGCAAAAGAATAAGCGAGATTTCAGTTCTGCAAACCCATCGCAGTAGAAGCACGATAAAGGTGACCCTAATTCCTAGAGAAAAGGAAAGAAAAAGGATAGACAACCCCAAGATAACCAATCCAAGACACAAGCAAAGAAGGGTAACATGAAGTCTAAGAATAACACTGGAAAGTGGTGCGAGTTCCACAAAATCCCTTGGCACAACATTGATGAATGTCGCTCCAAACAATTATTGTTGGCTGAGACGAAAGCCTCAGTATCAGATGTCGACTCAGACTCTGCTTCGAAACTGTGTAAGGGAAAATGGATCATTGATGCAAAACCCAATGTCACCATCACTACCACAAAATTCCATCCAGAGGAAACACAGGATCCTGAAGAAGGGGAGTGCCTCTTCCACTCACAAATGTGGGGGAAGAGAACCCCCCTCCATTTCTTTGTTGATAGTGGTATCCAAAAGAACTTAATATCATAAGAGGTCATCAAGAGGTTGAACCTGACAACAACATCACATCCCCATCCATACACCATCGGCTGGCTCAGCCAAGGATGAGGTAGTCGCATCAATTAGCAATGCCACCTGCATTACAACATCAAACCCTTCAAAGATGAGGTATTATGTGATGTTTCCCCCCTTGAAGTTTATGATGTTCTTTTAGAACAACCATATATGTGGAAGTGTCTTTTTGTTTATGAATCTAGGCCCCACAGTTTCTTTATTACTTTGGGAGGTCAAATTTATAGGGTACTAGAGGTAGTCCCAACTACTGTGGTCTCTTCAATCTCCACGAAGTAGTGTAGAAAGGTGGTCTCTCAGACTGGGAAATTTGTCTTCTTTATGGTCTGGTCAGAAGGTGAACGGAAGGTCATTGTAATCATCAAAACCCTTGCACGAGGTCTCTCTACATAGTAACAACAGGTGGACAAAATAGTAGAAGAGCACAAAAACATATTTTCCTCGTCTACTCGGGTGCCTTTGAACTATCATGTAAAGCACTCAATTGATTTGACACATGGTGCTCCTCTTCCTAATGGCCCTATATACATGCATTATGTTATGGACAATGAAGAAATCAAACACTAGATCCAAGAACTATTTTTGAAGAGCCACATCAAACCAATCTCCTCACCTTACGGGAGCCCAATTGTTCTGGTATAGAAGAAGGATAGGACATTGAGACTTTGTGTTGATTACAGAGCCTTGAACAAGATCATAGTCAAGAATTGGTACCCAATCCTATGGATTGATGATCTTCTTGATCAACTCAAGAGAGCCAAATTTTTCAGTAAGATTGATCTGAAGTCAAATTATTGTTGATGTTTGGACAACGTTGGGAAGACATTCTCTTAGAATAATAATTAATAATATAATTATTGATTATTAAATATCATATATAATAAGTAAATGATAATAATCATAATTTCATGGATGGTCACCATATGTTCCCTATATATGGAACACTCATCATTGTAATAATATATCAATCATATCTCATATGAAGAAAAACAACATGGTATCGGAGCGGGACTGGGTTTGACTCCTTCACAGGAGCACCCGGGAAAATGAGAGTAGAGTAAAATGTTGGGAGTGTTAAATTTATGGGGTTGTTATAATATCTATGTACACCATATTTACTTTTTTTACTCCTACCTAAATCATAGAAATAATTCCATAAATTATGGTGGGTAGTAATTTCTAGTAAAAAATGTCTAATTACCTAAATATGAGGAATGTAATGCATATTTACTTCTACCTATATTTATGCAAAGAATCACATGAATCATGGATGAACAATTTAACAAATTCAAATGCTATGTGGATGGATTATAACCAAATTAATCTTTGGTTAGTTACAAAGGTATTCTCCAACTATTTATAAGAAAGAAAATTGAATTGAATTTTTCAAAGAGACGTGTCTTTTTTGGATCAATCTAATATTACTATAAAAAGACACAACAATATACACACGTATTTTTTCTATCTCACACATGGGATAAGTGATTGAAGGAAGAGATTAAGAAGTTGAAATTTTCTGAGTTACTTACTGATGTTCTAGTGTTTACTAAATTAATACCGTATATCATTGGAACTTATTACCACTTGTGGAAAATTGTGTTTGTTTAATTTAACACTATAAAATCAACATGGCTAGTCGTATGACATCGAGTATATGATGGATGTGTGTTGATAGCCGTATGACATCGATTATATCCTGGATGTGTGTTGGTAGTCGTATGACATCGAGTATATGATGGATGTGTGTTGGTCATAGTAGAAGACATGTTATTTGGAGGGTCATTGTATATAGTTGTGCACAAGATAAATTTATCTCCTCTAGGAGATGTTTTTTGTTGTTCTTGTTTCTTGTTATGGGAAGGTCACATGTAATAAATCCGAGAAGGATCCATAATGATGGTCGCAAGAAGAAGACATGAAGGGAAAGACCTTCAAACATGATATCAAGGAGAGACATTGTCAGAAATGATGCTAAGAGACAAGAAGTTTCTAAGAGCAATGTACCTCCCAGGACGAGACCATGCCAGATAACAGAGACAGTTCCAATGATCATGGATATAGCAAGTTAAGACCAATTGTAGCACAACTATGGTAGATCCAGTAGAGGAGGAAACCATGTTATGAGACTTAGAGGGAGCATGTGTAGCAGTCCCAGTACATGAGATGTTGAGGAAGAAAGCATGGAAACAATTCCAGTGTATGTAAAGGCATTCCCAGAGAGGGAGGCAATACTAAATCCAGAGGGAGAAGAGATTGAGTTACCTCCAGAGAAGGAGGAAGAGCTACCCTCAATGTTAGAGAGAGTAGAGACAGAGGAGGATTCACCTCCATCTCTAGAGGGAGTGTTGATGTTTCTCAGCTTCCTGAAACATTGTTTTCATGAACGAATCTTGATATACCAAGTATGGTCCAATATGGCTTAGCATGATCAACATTTACCTATGTTTCCATGGGAAAAGGAATCCATGACTACAGTGTATATTCAGAATAGAAGTCCTCATAAGACTTTGAGGAACATGATGTCCGAGGAGGCCTTCACCGGAGTGAAGCCTGAGGTTGGACACTTCAGGATATTTGGGTGTCCA
This sequence comes from Picea glauca, assembly GCA_000966675.3. NCBI lineage: Eukaryota > Viridiplantae > Streptophyta > Pinopsida > Pinales > Pinaceae > Picea > Picea glauca. The sequence continues at coordinate 511,647 of JZKD02S2189354.1, read as the reverse complement.
GTATACATTCATGTACCCAAGGAGAAAAGGATCAAGCTAGACCCTTTATGAAGAAAGGGTACATTTGTGGGGTACAATGAGTCTTCGAAGGCATACCAGAGCTACATCCCTGATCGAAGACAAATTGAGGTAAGCCGAGATGTTACCTTTGAGGAGGAGGTATCCTTTAATAGATCTAGAGGATCTCACATGGAGATTGATCAAATTGATCCCGTTGATCATGTTTCTCCATTTGTTGTTCCTATAGATATTGCAGTAGGTTGGAAGAGACCTACATGGGTTCTTTAGACTTTGCAGGAGGCAGAAGGATATGTAGCTCCTCGTGGTACCTTCCAAGTGAGAAAGAGACCCCATAGATACTCATGCTATGTTGCAGCTATGAGCCATATCATTCATTTTGAGTCATCCTATTATGAGGAGGCAACTAGTCATCCAATATGGAGAGATGTCATGATGGAGTATCAATACATCATGAAGAATGATGTATGGGATATTGTTCCGAGACCTGAGGGGAAGTCTGTAGTGACTTCCAAATGGATCTACAAGATCAAACACACAGTTGATGGGAGCATTGAGAGGCACAAAACGAGATGTGTTGCTAGAGGATTCTCTCACTTGGAGGGAATAGATTATGATGAGACATTTTCTTATGTTGCTAGAGACACTTCTATCCAGATGATTATTTCCCCTACAACATCCATGGGTTAGAGAGTACATCATATGGATGTAAAGACAACCTTTCTCAATGGAGAGATTGAGGAATAAGTATACATCAAGCAGCTAGATGGTTTTGTGATACATGAGAAGGAGTCTCATGTGTGCAGGTTGAAGATGGCCTTGTATGGACTCAAGCAACCACCTCGATCTTGGCATGTAAGGATTGATGAACACTTGATGATTTTTGAGCTTCAGCAAAAGTTTTGTTGATCCCATCCTGTACTACAAGATTGTTAAGGGCGAGTCCATGATTTTGGTCCTCTACGTTGATGATTTATTCTTCACCGGTACATAGAACATTATTGTTGAATGAAAGTATGGGTTGGCCTCTAAGTTTGATATGAAGGACCTTGGTATGATGCACTACTTCTTGGGACTAGAGGTGTGGCAGAGAACTGATGAGATCTTCCTAAGTCAGGGGAAGTACACAGTTGAGATATTGAAGAAGTTTGAAATGTTGAACTTGAAGTCTGTGTCTACACCAATGGTGACGAATCTGAAGAAACTAAGTGTGTCTTTTTCTGATTCTGACAAAATTGATCTGAATTTGTACATAAAACTAATTGGATCATTGATGTATCTGGTTAACACCGGACCAAATATTTTCTATGCAGTGAGTGCAGTTAGACAGTTTATGAGTCAGGGGAGATAGACACACTAGATTGTTGCGAAGCATGTGTTGAGATACCTTCGAGGCACAATTGGACATGGTATGACATATACTTCCAGTATTGATATGATATGGCAATAATATATTGATTCTATGGACAGAAAGAGCACCTTCGGGTGTTGCTTCACTTTGGGATCTTCCATGGTTTCCTAGTGTAGCAGGAAACAAACTTATGTGTATTTGAGCATAGAAGAAGCATAGTACATTGCATTAAGTATGATAGTCCATGAAGTAGTGTGGATTTGTACGCTCCTTGCATATTTATCCAAACATGTGTTGGATTCCACCATTATTCATTATGGTAACCAAATTTGTGTGAAGATCTCAGAGAATCTAGTGTTTCATGACAATTCAAACCACATTGAGATCAAGTACCATTACATCTGAGACATGGTGCAGAGGAAGGAAATATTGGTGCTATACCTTCCTACAAATGAGTAGGTTGTTGATGTTCTTACCAAACCAGGACAAAGTTCAAGTACTTCCGTGACAGACTTAGTGTGGCAGAGAATGCCTCCCTCGCTGAGAGGGATTGTTGATGTTTGCAGCTTCCTAAGAAATTCTCCAGATCGTACTCCACTGTGACTGAGTTGAGTTGATATGTGATGACACTTATCCGAGAAGGGATAAGTGGGACACTTGTCCGAGAAGGGATAAGTGTGTTTGGGCTTATAGCCCAACGTCCCTTGTGGAGAGCACATGAGGACATGTCAAGGGAGTTGACCCTTGACGTCACACATTATGAGAGTTGACCCTAGTGTTTCCTAGTGTTTCTAGAGGGTGTAGCCTCTAGAAGTCCACATGGGAGTGCCATGTGTGACAAACAGTCTCCATATCGTACTCCTCTGTGAATTGAGTCGATCTATGACGACACTTATTCAAGAAGGGACAAGTGCATTTGGGATTATAGCCCAATGTCCCATGTGGAGAGAACATGAGGACATGTCAAGGGAATTGACCCTTGACATCACACACTATGGGAGTTGACCCTAGTGTTAGTAGAGGATGTAGCCTCTAGAATTCCACATGGGAGTGCCATGTGTGACAAACTTTTTGCTACTATGGTGGTTGTGTACCACTGGCAGAGATTGTTTGTCTCTGGACAGTAGTTTTGTACTACTATGGAAAGATATCTCCCTAGCTAAGAGGGAGTGTTGATGTTTCAACATCGGGTGAAACTTCTCGTAGATTGGGCTGTATACCAAGGGAGATAGGATACATTTATCATAAAGGTGCACTTGTGGTAAATGGGCCCAGACGTGGTACTTCCTTGATCATGACAAGGAGTAATATGGACTCGAGGTGCTTGAAGTGCTTTCCACGTGTCAGTTAGCATCAAGCTAACTTTCACTCACATGTGTGTACTTGTGGTGAAAGTTCTGGTGTGGTCTTTTTCCTAGTCATGGTGATTTGACAAGGAGTGATAAAGACTCAAGATGCTATATGTTATTACATGCGGACCTAGAGTGAGCCTCATCTCAAAGAGACTTAAATTGGCTCAAAAGGGAGAGTCGTAGAAGGAGTTTCTCCTCGGTTCAAGTGGGAGAGAGACGTCTCCCAAGACTGACATACAAGTGTCATGAGTCTAGGGTGAAGTTTGTATACTTCAAAGACAAGCTTGGCATGATGCAAAATGTCTCCCTCGTTAAGAAAACTGATGTATGAAAGGAAACCTTCAAGTCTAAAGAAAGTCTCTTCAAGTGGTTGGTAATGCCTTTTGGTTTGACTAATTCCCAGACCACATTCATGCGAATGATGGATATATACTGTGGCCATTCACAAACTCCTTTGTGGTCGTATATTTGGATGACATCCTCATCTTTAGAAAAACATGAGAGGAACAGTTGAATCACATTAAACAGATCTTGGGCACCCTGCGACAACACAAGTTATATGCCAATTTGGAGAAGTGTTCCATTAACATGCAAAAAATCCAATATTTGGGATATATCATGGATGAGTAGGGTGTGCATGTGGATCCAGCCAAGATCCAATTCATCCATGATTGGTCGGCATTGAAGACATTGATCGAGCTCTGCATCTTCTTGGGCCTCACCAACTTCTACTGCGATTTTTTGTTGGAGTTCTCTTATATCGCTTGGGCCCTAATCCAAGTGAGCAAGGGTGGAGTGAAGGTCAAGTTTGTTTGGGCTGCATCCCAACAAAAAACATTCAAGGATTTGAAATCCTATCTCCGCTTAGCACTTGTATTTATTCTTCCAAACCTACAACAACCTAAACGACGTTTTTTTGGCTCGGCAACACCTACATTTATCGGAAGGATGATGCTATGACAAAGAAAATGTGTACTCCTCAACTAAACCTTTTCGACAGGTTATTGAGTACCTCAAACGAAGATCGCATGCAAAAGTTGTGCCCTTAGGAAGTTGGCATATCAACTAATCACACTGTGGCCCACAAACCTTTTCATGTTTCATCTTTTGGGGTTAGGGTTTTGGATGTTTAGGGTTTTCTCATTGTTGTTTTATGTTAAAAAGGTATTTCTAGTCTCTTTGTAATCAACTTCTTGTGAATGAGCATAGTTGTCACATCTCTCTTTCAAAGATAAACTACCAGCATTCAAGCTAACTTGTGTGCTTTGCATTTTACATTCTTTTGTATTCTAGATAGTCATTAATAGAATCTGAGTTTAATTGTATTATTGTGTTTCTTGCAATTTCTCTATGTGTTTCCTTGTTATATCTCTACCTTCGTGTCATTCTCAATACAATCTGGATTACTCATATGCCAAGATATCTTGTCAAATAATGAATATGTTGCTTCATATTTGTCCATGTGTCACCACGATATAGTAATTGCAGTGATTCACTTGTCCAAGAAATCATTATTGCAACAATGTGCCTCCAATACATTCCCACAATGACATCTTTCGATTTAAAATTTCCAAACACATAATAATAATGTTAATCCATAGTGCTTCACCCAGATGCAATATCTATACTCACAAATATGGCAAAAATCTCACATTGATTTTTTCTATTTACCCAAAAACATAACAATCAATACTTAGAACAGTTTCTTCCCTCACACCAAACATGATTCCTCCTTTGGAAGTGACTTATTTCAACTACTTATTCCTATTGCAATTGTTCTTTAACCAAAATTATTATACCTCTATTGTTGGCTTAAACATTGCACCAAACTGTATACTCAAAAATTGTACCCACGATGTGCTATCGTGGTCTTTAAGCATTATGCCTACATATTGCACCCTAGACTTGTCATGACATTTTCTCTTTTTAAGGTTTAAGTTTTCTTAAGTATTACTTTAGAAAATTACATCTTTATTTAACTCTCATATGTTAGAAACCCATTTTACCAAATCTTCTATAACCCCATGTGCAATGCCACAATTTTCTTTTGCACTCGTTTGGCCTATGTTTTTGCCTTATCACCGTTAAATCCAATGTGGCTACCAATAGTATCGTCTATCGAATCACATGTGGTTGTCATACAAAAATGTCGTTTCCTACAAATGCCTCGTATGCAAAGCCTCATATAGTTTTCCATGTATGTTGTTGACAATTTAAAACTGCAAAAGTTATGACTCGTGTGTGTCTGGCACCATCGTTGTCCATCAATTTAGGGATGCTTGTTATTGACTTCCATTTTGACCACCACGGGTTCTCTAAATTCCGTTTTAATGTGTTACTTAAATCTTTACTCAAGTCAAATTTTAGAGTTTTAAACACATCTATATACCCACACTCAACACACCAACAATTAAATTCACATTGTAATCCACCAATCAATTTGTTCACGCAATTGCCTAGAGTGTTCCACAATCTCCCATTATGAATAAATTCAGTCTGATTCAACCGTGCAATTAGAATCACCTACTTTCAAGCCATAACAAGTATTTGCCAGAATTTAAAATGAATATCGAGTTCAATTGTGATTTGTGGTGGAAAATATCGAGTCCATTATTATCCTAGCAAAAACTTGGAGAGTGGAAACTCAAGAGGACATCTTCATGTTCACTAGGGATCGATGTCTTATTCAACTTTAAATTAAACAATATTGGAGAACAATTGAGATAGAGAACCTGTCATTTGCATGTTGAGATTTGGGTACCTTGGAAAGTGGTCCCCTTGTGTTTGTGAGTCTCTAAACATAAAGGGGGAATTTTAACCCTCATGTTTGTACTTTATGTTATAATTTCACTTTGACTTTATTCACTTAAGTCATAAAGTGACGTTAACTTCACTTAAGTGTGAATTAATGAACATAAAGTGAATTATGGAAACTTATTGAATGATAAGATGTAATCTCATCCATTTATTTTGGAGAAAGACTTAGATCTAATCCGGGCCCTTGGTTTTCTATGTTAGCCTTGAGATTAGGCTAAAAGAGGCAAAGGAGGGAAAAGGAGGCTCATTGTTCACTTGAGAAAATGAGTGAAGAGGAAGAGAGGAAGTGAGGGTTTGAGAAGAGCTTGGGCATATTTCTTGAGAAGAGAAGGGTGCATGAGTTCAAGGGCACACTTGGTGAGATGCTAAGGGTGCAAGGTATGGAGAAGAGCTCAAGCTTGAGGTTGGGCGCACTCTAGGAGTAGGGGCGCACTTCTAGCAAGCAAGGGGCGCAAGGAAAAGTGAAGGGCACACAATTGTAGTGGGCACACTCTTGTGTAGAGAGGGCGCACTTGTTGGTGTGAGTGTGAAAGCCAAGGACTGAGGCTTTGTGTGAGGCAAGGGGTGCACCATAGGATTGGGTGCATTCTCCAAGGCAAGGGGCACAAGTATACATCACTAGCAGGCAAGCAAAGACAAAGCAAGAGAAGGGGGCACACCAAGATAAAGGGCGTTTTGTTCAAATACTAGCAGGCACAAGTTAGAGGGACTCCATTGCAAGCTTGAGAAGCAGTTTGTCATTGTATCAAGTTCCTTGTGTATTTACTTGTTGTAGCATTTGCTTTCAGATCTCCATAATATATCTATCTCTCTTACTGGATTTCCCCATGGGGGTTTTCCAGGGTCATGTTGACCAAAAGCACTTGTGTTCATTTGTCATGGTTTACTTAGTATTTTCAGCTTAGTAGTTATTAAAGATTCTAGAGAAGGATTGTATGTTTTGATGCATGTGAAGAACTAATTTGGATAACAAAACTATCCTATATAGACCCTTTACAAAGAGGTGCCAAAAGAGCATGCAATCATAAGCTTAAGGAAGATTTTGAAGAGGGTAAAGTTCATATTTGTTGGTTGTTTTGGACAACGAGAAAATAATCCTAAAATAGTGAGGAAAACAGTTTGAAAGTACCTTAAACTCAGTGCCCAACAAGAGGTCACATGACAGGCCTGTTGGGTAGCCTTAGGAACCTCAAACTTTTTCATGGTATAAAAGCCTGAGGGAAAAAGAGGTGGTTGATTTTTGGAGCAAACAGTTGGTAGATTTTTCACTTGTGTGGAAGCTTCATTTTCACACTTGAGTTTTGTGTGTTGGAGGCTTTGGTGTGTTGTTCAGTGTTGCTCAGTTTTACTTGGTCATAGTGTATCAGTTTTAGCATCAGATGGCAACAATGTTGGTGGCAAGTTTGAGAGTGGAGGATAGGCTTGCGGGGGCAGGCAATTGGTCTTCGTCGAAGGTCGGGATAGTCTTGATCTTGGAGGAACTAGAGCTATGGGATATTGTGGAAAATCCCATAGTACATCCTATAGATGAATTTCTCATGGTTGAGGAACATCAAGGCCAAGAGGACTATCCTTGATGCGGTCAAAGAATATGTCATTCCTTACATTTCTGGTAAAGAGTTTACATTTCAATTGTGGCAGTCCTAATCAGAACTGGAAGATGGTGCTCCAAGAGAAGTTAAGGGGCACCAAGATGATGAAGACATATACAGTTACCTCATTCCTCACGATATTTTCTCAAATTCGTGATGAGTTGGTAGCGGTTAGCGAGATAGTAGATGCCTCAGAGTTGGTGAGGACAGCCTTAAACGGATTTTTCAAATGCTCGAAGACTTTTGTATGAGGCATCGTGGCTAGAGAGCATATGCCTAGTTGGAAGAGGCTCTAGAATGAATTTTGCAGAGAGCTTAGAGTTGGCTCTGGATCTTCTAGTCAGCAACAGTGTGGGGATGGTGATGAGGGTGATCTTTCTCTTGTGGCTAAGGGCAAGAAGAAGACCAAGTAGTGGTCCAAAGGTGGGGCCAAGAAGCAATAGTCGAGAGGAGGTGAGCAACCGAGGGATATGAGCAAAGTGAGATGTTTTTCTTGTAACCATTTGGAGTACTATGTTGGATAGTGTCCCAACAAGAAGAAGAAGCAGTGTGATACCGCAGCGACAACAGAGGAGGATTTTGCCTCTCAGTTTGAAAGGGAGTGTTCCTTGATAGTTTGTTCTTCTAAAGTTGAGATGCCGTCCAATCTCTGGTATATTGATAGTGGAGTGTTGATTCACATGTCAGGTGTGAGATAGCACTTCATTGATCTCATAGATCCAGAGAAAATGTTGGAGATAGTGCTTGGAGATGACACCATAGTCAGAGCGGTTGGGCGTGGCACAGATTTATTTCAGAGCGAGTCGATGTTGTTGGAGTACTTTACACACACCTAGGATTTATTTTTCCTAAGGTTTTCCCTATGTTTATTAGTCATTATCCACTCTCCTAAATTTTAGGGAGAATATTCCTCTAGGAGAATTTTCTCTTTAGTTTTCACTTCAGTTTGATCAGTTGAGTGGAGTCTAGATGCTACATTGGTTTTATCACCATGCAACATTGGGATCATCACCAGTTAATGCGCATTGTCCTTAGGATCGTCACCAGACTAGCGCATTACTCATGATTCTCTAATCCCCTCCTCATTTCACTATGTTTCAGTCAGTTAACTGAACACTGATAGACTAGTTAACTCAAACTAGGTGGCAGTTCACTCACGTAACTACCTGAGAGACTAGACTAGGTGGCAGTTTACTCCCGTAACTCTTGATGTGTGTCCAGATCACTCTAGACCACCATTATGGCACATTAGTTACTCATGTATCCTATATCTATTGTAAATTATTCACTCTTTGAGTGTGGAATACGGTTAATGAGAATTCTTCCATTATTTTCTCTCTTGCTTCTTCTTTCTCAATTTCTCTCTGCAAATGTGTGTGGTATTTTCTAGCTAGATCTATTATGTGCAGGTTCAACACATTTACATGGTATCAGAGCCGACAAACTGCTAAGCAAAAACTACACTAAATTGTTTTTACAGGTACTGAAGATTGAAGAATGCAGAAAAGATGGAATCTATGTTTTACTCATCGACAATACTTTTCACGCCTCGTAGCTATTTGGAATGGAAGCCAACAATTCTGCCTCATCTCATATGCAGAGGCTTGTATGGAATTAGAGCCTGATTCCACCGATGAGAAAAATGATTTTTTCAATAGACAAGATATGGCCATATGAAGTATCTGCACATCTGTTTCTCCCGAACTTTTCCATCACGTATATGAAGAATCACAAGAATCAACTCCAAATGAATTATGGACCAAATTGGAGGTTCTATTTGGGAATAAAGAAGATTGTGAAGATTTCATGTAGGCGGTTGAACAGATAGAGCCAAAAGAGAAGCCATCAAAAGATCAAACCTCTTATTATGAAGAGTCTTCTACAAAAATATTTGCACAAATTTGTATTCCATTAATTGAAGATGATGTCTAATCCATTTCAGATTTGTTTTCTGAATTTCATGTGGAAGATATATGGCATGCATCTCAGGGGTCACATGCAGACATTTTTCCATGCGCAATGGATGCATCTCAAGAGACAAAAAGGGAGCCGCGCACATCAGACTCAATTTTGATGTTTTATGAGCATAATTTGCAAAAACAAATTGGATATTTGAATTCCTCTTGGGAAAATATGAAATTTCAAAAAAAAAAACCGTCCGAAACGAAGTCCAGGAAGTGAAGTTATGATCATTTTAAAATCAACAAAATTTCAACACTTTTCTAGAAATGACCGCACAATTTTCAAAGTTTCATCCAAACTTTATTTGGATATTCTTCATTACAAGAAGAGAAAGTGGATATGTGTGGACATATCAATGATGCATCTACTTCATCAGATCCATGCAGACATCTACATCTTCAACAAAATCTTCAACGAGCACAAACTTGCACAATTGCGAGGTCTTCTTGGAGTGAAGGACAAGGTTGCTTAGCAACTGTTTTTTGTTCCTTCTCATTTTATTTATTTTATGCATTGCAATTTGAGGGGGGGGGAGTTTCCCATGAGGTTTTTCTTCTCTCATTTATTTTAGTGCATCTTTTGTTTTTGGGTACCTAACATGGCTTCATTGTCGGGACCCATTTTTTATTTTCACCATAGTGATGTTCAGGGGGGTGTTGGAGTACTTTACACACACCTAGGATTTATTTTTCTTAAGGTTTTCCCTATGTTTATTAGTCATTATCCAATCTCTTAAATTTTAGGGAGAATATTCTCTTTAGTTTTCACTTTAGTTTGATCAGTTGAGTAGAGTCTAGATGCTACATTGGTTTTATCACCATGCAGGATTGGGATCATCACCATCTAATGCGCATTGTCCTTGGGATCATCACCAGACTAGCGCATTACTCATGATTATTTAATCTCCTCCTCACTTCACTATGTTTCAGTCAGTTAACTGAAAACTGATAGACTAGGTGGCAATTCACTCCCGTCACTACTTGAAAGACTAGACTAGGTGGCAATTTATTCCCGTAACTGTTGGTGTGTGTCCAGATCACTCTAGACCACCACTATGACACATTAGTTACTCATGTATCATATATCTATTGTAAATTATTCAATCTCTGAGTGTGGAATACGGTTAATGAAAATTCTTCCATTATTTTCTCTCTTGTTTCTTCTTTCTCAATTTCTCTCTGCAAATGTGTGGTATTTTCTAGCTAGATCTATTCTGTGCAAGTTCAACACATTTACAGATGTCACCCTTGGTGTTTAGGGATGTTTTGTATGTCTCGGGGTTGAAGAAGAATCTTATTTTGGTTTCCTCCATCCAAGATAAGGGGCTTGAGGTGTCCTTCAGAGGGACAGAGGTCCTCATTCACCCTAAGGGGTCTAATGTCACTTCTAGCAGAGTGATTGGGACACGAGAGAGGAACCTACATAGATTGTTTTTCCAACCTTTCGTATGCTTTAACGAGTAGCAGCAGAAGCAATCAGTTGTGTGAGCTATGGCATCGGAGGATGGCTCATTTGCATCATGGAGCTCTGAGATCAATGAAAGAGATTGTGACAGATATGTCGTTGTTCAACATTGAACATCAGGAGGTGTGCAGAGGGTGTGCTCTTGGGAAGTACACCAAAATTGTCTTTCCCAGCAGTGTCAGTAGATCAGTTGGGGTACTAGACTTGATACACACAGAAGTGTGTGGGCCCACGCCACGAGTTTCCTTGGGTGGTTGGGAGTATCATGTTACTTTCATTGATGACCACTCCAGGAAGACCTAGATCTTTTTCCCGATGACCAAGAATGAGGTCTTCAAGAGGTTCCAAGAGTTCAAAGCTCTTGTGGAGAACCAGACAGGAAATAAGATCAAGGTCTTGTGGTCAAATAATGGAGGTGAGTATACCTCCATGGAGTTTGCAGATTTTTGTACCGAGCAGGGTATCGTAAGGCAGTTGAATGTTCCTTACAACCCTCAGCAAAATGGGGTTGTGGAGAGGAAGAACGAGGCCATAGTGGGTGCAATGAAGAATATGTTGCATGATCAAGCACTGTCATTCTACTTGTGGGTAGAGGCTTATAGTACTACAGTATATCTGCAAAACATGAGTCCCTATGGAGATTTGGGGAGGAAGACTCCAGAGGAGGCCTTCACTGCGAGTAGGCATGATGTTGAGCACCTACACATATTTGGGTGCTCGACATTCTATCATTTCCTCTCAAAGAAGAGGACAAAGCTAGATCCCACATCAAAGAGAGGGATGCTAGTTGGATACTCAGAGGTTGCAAAGGCCTACTGAATCTACATTCCAGGACTTAGGAGAGTGGTGGTGAGGAGATGTCAGATTTGAGGAGGGTAGAGCTTTCAGGAGATCTCTCAAGTTGAGAGACAGAGCTTAAGAGGTCCCACAGTTGCAGAGTGACGCTTTGCAGGGGATACAACCTCAGGTGTCAAGTACACCGAGTTCAGAGGCGATTGGTCCACTTGGGACAGGTTCAAAGTCATAGTTGTCGAGTATACAGACAGTTGGTGCATGTGCTTTAGGGTCACAAACTACTTTGCAGAGATTTGTGCATGAGACTCAGAGGGATGAGGAGACTACTCTGTCAGAGGTTACTTCAGGGAAGAAGAAACCGAGATGGTTTCAGGAGACCTTGAAGGAGGCTAAGGAGTATGTTGGAGAACCTCAGAGGTTGATGAGAGAGAGTAGAGTACCAAAGAGGTTTGGGTTCCACTTGGCTAGGGTGACGAGCAGATCAGACTCGGAGGCCACTTTTGATGAGCAGTTTGCAATCTTACTCACCGAGTCTTTGCCAAGAGGCAATGATGTCCACTTCAGGGACAAATTTGGAGGGGTGAGTGACACTTTCCTCTGTAAGAGAGAGTGTTGAGATTTGGGTACCTTGAGAAGTGGTCCCCTTGTTTTTGTGAGTATCTAAACACAAGGGGGGGAATTTTGACCCCCATGCTTGTACTTTATGTTATAATTTCACTTTGACTTTATTCACTTAAGTCTAAAGTGACTTTATTCACTTACTCATAAAATGACATTAATTTCACTTAAGTGTGAATTAATGAACATAAAATGAACTATGGAAACTTAAGTGAATGATGTGATCTAATCTTGTGAAGGGCAAGGTGAAGGGCGCACACACTTGTAGTGGGCACACTCTTGTGTAGAGCAGGCGCACTTGTTGGTGTGAGTGTGCAAGCCAAGGAGTGAGGCTTTGTGTGAGGCAAAGGGTGCACCATAGGATTGGGCGCATTCTCCAAAGCCAAGGGTGCAACTATACATCACTTGCATGCAAGCAAAGGCAAAGCAAGAGAAGGGGGCACACCAAGGCAAAGGGTGTTTTGTTCAAAGGCTAGCAAGCACAAGTTAGAGGGACTCCATTGCAAGCTTGAAAAGAAGTTTGTCATTGTATCAGGTTCCTTGTGTATTTACTTGTTGTAGCATTTGCTTTCAGATCTCCATAATATATCTATCTCTTACTGGTTTTTACCATGGGGGTTTTTCCAGGGTCATGTTGACCTAAAACACTTGTGTTCATTTGTCATGGTTTGCTTAGTATTTTCAGCTTAGTAGTTGTTAAAGATTCTAGAGTATTGTATGTTTTGATGCATGTGAAGAGATAATTTGGACAACAAAACTATCTTACATAAACCCTTCACAAAGAGGAACCAAAAGAGCATGCAATCATAAGCTTAAGGCAGATTTTGAAGAGGGTAAAGTTCAGATTTATTGGTTGTTTTGGACAGCGAGAAAACAGTGCTAAAACAGTGAGGAAAACAGTTTGAAAGTACCTTGAACTTAGTGCCCAACAAGAGGTCACATGACAGGCCTATTGGGCAGCCTTAGGAACCTCAAACTTCCTCATTGCAGACCTAAAATGTAAAAAATTTTGAACAAAATTTCCTAATCGCGAGGTTGAATAAAACCAGAGTGAAAAAAAAAAAGTATGCAAACTCCATTGAGGACGGATTCTAAAGAGCAATGGACTCAATAGTTTCAGAAGCTAACACTAGCTTAGCTTGTCATACAACGAGTAAAACAGCTTGCAATTAGGCAATGTACGATTCAATCTCTTCTAGAGAATGGTGTGTTCCTTGCTTCTTCTCATACGAATCAAACTACATACGGAAATTTTGTTCGTGAAAATCTTATGGACCGTAAACTGTTGTTATATCTCATCCATTCGAGAATGTGAAAATTCAACAGGCCTGTTTCAATTCTCCAAGCAGGGTTCATAGTTGCCATTTATATGGCCTTATCCTTTTAATGTTCTACATTTGCTATATAGTTATATTATAAATTATATGATCCCTTCAAAGAGTTGTTATTTGAGTATATCTGCTCCCAAAATATAGAGAATGTTAGCATTTATGGATTTACAAATGGTTGTCATCGATGACATGTTATACACAATCCATCAAGTGTTTTCATGGATAATTTACATACAGGTTTCTTAGCTATTTATTTGGGTTCTTCTATACCCTTTCAGGGAGATCAACTGATAGTAAAATCAATATCTAACTCTTTTAATGATATGAGCATCTACTAATCATCATGCCAAAAGTTAAAATAGAATATTTACCTTGTCTTCTCTTTAATCTCAACTATTAGCTTTTGTGTATAGATCATCCTGTATGGGGTTGGAGCCATCAGGTGGTTCTATTCATCGAGCTATGATTGTGACTCTTGTATATGTAACGATTATGTTTATTAGTAGATAATGGTACCCAATTCATTACAAGAAAAATAAAACAAATAAAATGGAAAAATGTATATAACCACTATGATACAAATACATATTCTCCTGAAATATAATATACAACTTTGCCTTTATGTAGAAATGGCAGTAGTTACTAGTACAATAAAATGATTGCCATGGTGCGAAAATTGACACAAGGCATCAGCCTATAAACTTGGCACCATATATCATCAATCTCCTTTGGATTCTTGATGTTTTTTTCCAAACATCCATGCCCTTGTAAACATCCTGTAAATTTGAGAAATACAATACACAATAGAATCTGAGTTGTCAGAAGTAGTCCAAGATGTCTGCTCTGGTGTATCTTCAAAGCCATAATATAAAACAAATAGAATTTACTGCCACCTGCATCTTCAAAGATGTGCAATCATATCTTATATCAAGAGCTGTATTTGATGGAGACCAAACAACAACTTTATATCATTTTATTTCCATTGGTCAAAATCCCCTTCCAAGCTCCTTCAAATTCCCTTCCACAGAATCTATAACCTGCTTCACAAGAGGCTAAACCATCTGATCCCAGGGCAAATTAGCATGATGGATCAAACCTTTGAATTGCGTTGAATCACCAGTACATCCTACAGCAAATACACCAGGTACAAGTACAAGATGAAGTACTATATCGAATCAATATCTGATTAGTTAGATTGCCTCCAGCTATCTGCCATGCAACCCTTTTGGTGTAAACAGGACACCTCTCACTCAATCACAAATGTCTGGGAATGCAATAATGAAGCCTTTTCACTAAAATTTGGCAAACATGAAAAACATAGAAAGTGAAGCATTGCATCTGTTCCACTAAATTTCAGAGGCAAGCTCTTCAAAAATGTTGCCAGCCTCTTGTAAGTAGTTAACAGCAGAAACGTGTCTAGCCAAAATCTTTCTTCTGCATTCTGTAAGTGTACTAAAATTCTCCTGATCACCAGTTATTTCAATTTTATCACGCATGCTTTGTTCTCCAGTTTGTTGATCTGGTGAATTAAGACTGCTACCAATAATCACCTGAAAAAAAAACAATTACAATTTCCATCAAGAAATTTGAAGCAAGTCCATAGGCACAACATAAACACCACATCAAGGTATGAACAATCAAGAAAGACAGCAGATTCTTACCAATGGAGCAGAATCACATGCCTTTGCAAGGACAAAAGAAATCAGTGTTTGTTCTTCTGGATTTATAATCTCCTTTGAAGCTCCTTGCATCGTAAACTTTGCATGTGATGAACTCACACTATTGTTCTTTAGTACACTAATTTGTCGATGCTTCTTTGCCAACTTTTCTAGGAAGAAACCCACAGTATTCTTAGGCTTTTTTGCACCTCTCTTTGAAACCTTGCATAGAGATCCCAAGTGCTCAAAAATTTCTCCAGCTGTTGAATATATACTAAGCAAATGTGCTGCCCTTACACCAGTAGCCCAGCAATCACATAATCCTGAGCCATCATCTAACCAAATCACAAAGAAGTGTTCTTAATACAAAACAAACACACCATAAGATAGAAAACTCATCAGCACCTGAAACGTAAAAATGTCTCAATTTATAATCTTCTATGTAAGAAAAGAATCAAAAAAATTAAGTATGACCACACCAAACCAAGAACATTTAAAAAACAAAATTAGTCAATGAGCCATAACTAATGTTATACAACTCTGCCACAGCAAGCCAAAGTGCAATAGTCAACTTGCTGCTCAGAAAAAGCTTGGAAATACATCAGTTATATATTTAAAAATATCCCATTCCATGACAAAATCCATGGTTGTGACAATAAAATGGACATGCCCATAGCCTGGTGGGCTAGCTCGACTGGTCAAGTTCTTTAAGCTTCATGCACAAGGTCTCAGAGCCAATTCCCCAGGCTGGCTGCCTCTGTTGGAACTTGGATGCCTCACTCGATGTCCCTACTGAGTCAGCCACCATAATCAGCATCAATGGGTTTACATTGGGTACCATCCACGAAATGTAGGGAAGCGCTTGGGGGTTTCCCCGCAAGGTTTTCCTTGGAAAAAAATGTACACACTCATCTAAATACAGAAGTAAAATAGTGAAGATAGTAGTTATATGATAGCTTATAAGCTAGAGCCCTGAATGCTGATAATCTAAAAACTGATAGTAGATAGTTTGTAATTACATAATACAAATTTCTCCTTTAATATTTTTTTCTGCATATATTTTCAGAGTTACTCTATTGCCTATCGAGTTATAAATTATCAGGAATATTTTCCAATAGACCTATGCATTACAAATTCAACGTACAAAGTATGTATTACATAATATGGAAAAAATATGAAAAGAAACACCAAGAAGTTAGACCATATTTGACCTACTTTTACCATCTTTGATGAAGAAATCTGTCTAAATTGAATAGAGTATAACTGAAATTTAACAGTCATGCAGAATATTGGTGACTATCATGCCAGGCTGACAAGTTCAGTCAATTCGACAAGTCTCCCAAGTGATTGGCAAGCCCTTTTTCTTTTTGAAAATGTCTCATATTTACAGAAAAAAATTTACATTAGCAATGCAAGGGACAGAAGGGTTTATACAATGGAGCTTATATCCTCTTCCTCAAAACTACTAATGCAGATATAAAATCAAAATAAGCTATTGCATCTAGGGATTTGGCATCCTATATCAACAAGGCACTTTTTTCCAACAACCACATAAGTACTTCATACCTCCACATGGACCAGAGAGCAGACCCAGAACTGACCTCATGGTTAAAAAGTTAAAACAGACCTTCAAAAGATCTTCTAAAGGGTACAAAGAGACCAGATCCTCAGGTAATGCCAAATAGCAATAAAATATGTATGCACCAAATAACTGCAATCACCCAAAATGCCTCCCTCCAATAAATCCTACCCTAGATAAGAATTAAGTACTGATCCTAGCCATATTACCAAGCTTTCCTCACAAACTGACAATCCCAGAAAATATGTTTTACTATCTCGGAGCGCTGGAAAACCGCGCAAAAACATCAGACCCACTCTTGGCTAACCTGGACTTGGAAGGAAACAGATAATATATAACCAACCAAGAAAAAACTCTCAGCTTAAAGGAAAGCCAAAAAGTCCACACACTATGATGCTGACAAACCCACCTGCCCTCTAAATCAGTAGAAATCTAACGAGCATTAAGGAAGATGGCTAGGGCATCCTCCTGGCATCATACTACTGAAGAAGGAAATCAAAGCTCCTACCCCATTCACACCAAAATGGCTGTCATAGCAATATTCATCTTATACACGTCCTCCTTAGGGATAACTTGATAAGCCCAACCAACTTCATGATGGATGGACAATTTGAGGGGGGGAAATCAAACTCATGAGACAAAGAACACCAATCCTTCCAATAGCATGCAATTGAATCCCATGGGTCCTACCAAAAGAAGATTCCCTTTCTACTCAACTGACAGGCTTGGAAGCGAGGCATCTTCACAATACAACTACCCTGCGTCTTCCAGCTCCAAATAGGGTGTCTCGCCAAATCCCATCTTGCTCTACTATCCTCTATGTTCCATCAAACCAAGCTAGCTACCATCCACAAAGGCATCCAAATAATCCTAAAAATAAATGAATCAGGGACCTAGAATAGGTGGGGGGAAGAAATAATGTCACATAAGACAAAGACCCCTCGCACCTTGCCAACATGTTGCATTGAACAAAACCGATGACATAATAACAGCTACCAGGGAGCAGTCCCCTCCAAACAGAAAACAAACCCATTGGGCAACAAGGATACACCCTTGAGTAGCCACATCAATCAAACCAAGCCCTTCCTCATCCTTGGGCAAGATACAACATAATATCCTAGTTTTGATCCCTGGTCCAGTATTGTGCATGTACATGATGAATGGCTATAAGCTAGCAAATGTAATTTGTAACCGAACATTGAATGTTAATAAAATACATTGCTGACTGCGAAACAGAAGGACAAATGAATGGGGGCTATGACTACACAAGAGAGGAAAGACAAGTGAGCTTAAGTAGGCTAAGGAAATGGACCTTAGTAAGTGATTTAACCCAAAGTCTTTGTAACCTTAATTATGTCCTTTGATTATTAGCTAATTGTTGTTTAATTAACCCTTGGGGGGGTGTTAGTGTATGAAGGAGGTACGTAGGCCTCCGTAAGGTTACATGGCCCCTTCATGCCATGCAACTTAAGCTTTACCTTTTGCCATGCAAGGGAACTATTATTCAAGTGAAAGGTTCGAGGAACAAAGTTCAAAAGTTAGGTGTCATTCGGATTAGCGAAAAGCCCAAACTATCAAGAGTTTGAATTACTTTGTGAACTATCCTTTGTTTGGGGAAAACGGGAGAATTATCCTTAAGTAAACTGCCATGAGCATGTTGTAAATGAATTATGGAAAGCTACAACCACGAATTAAGTGAGAATTGTGGTTGTATGGAATGATAATGGCTATCATTGAGGAAAATCGCTATAGCTGATAATTCCCTGGAATCCCATAATTGAGATTTACTAGTCAATCTATGCTAGAGCCCTAGAGGGAAGTGGGATAGCTTAAGGGACTACTGAGAAAACAAAGGGATCCCATTCCTTGGGTTATGCAGGCTGATGGGGCAGAGGGTTGTGGATTGGGAATTGTTGGAGGCGTAATTAATAACTGTGAACCTGGGAATTGAGTTGTGAGAAGAGAATTAGAGCCAAACATAGGAAGAGTTCACCCTTGTGGATTCATAGCCTCGGCTCAGGAGTAGCCTCTATTGCAGAGAGAATTGGTGCAACAGGGAGCCTATGGTTGGGTGGAACGTTCCTCTTCAACAGCTAGTTGGAGGATAATTCCAGACAAATAAGTGTTCATAAATGCATTTGTGAATTGTGTTGAACTAATACTGAAATGTTATGGTTTATATCATGGTTGAATTAATTTCCAGTTTGTTCAATTCTAACTACTTGTATTAGCCTTCATTTATGATTTATGGTCTCACGAATAATTGAATGGTTACAATTATGTTGCATAAATTTGTATTGTCATGCATGCTTGTGGTAAATAGTTAATAACAAAACAATATGTTTGGTTCCATAGAAAATTGGTGTGAATTTGGGTGCATAAAAGAGTACCCTATTACACCTCAGAATCCAGATACACTATAGTGTACCCTACATTTTTTCACAAGATGTGACCACTCTGATGAGCCCAAAGTGTGATGATTTCTTTTTATGTGACCATGATGGGATGATTGATGTACAAGTGTTGGTTAGTGATTTCTCATATCCCCTTAGGTGGATGCTCATGGCATGTCCTTTCAGTCCCCATTCTTAGGGTGCTTGGTTTTATTGCTCCAGTAGACTATCCCTTGGAGGTGGTAACTCCCTCCAATTCGGGCATTTATGTCTTGGTTAGGCGTACGGACATTCCGAGGTGGATCTGCTAGGATACATGATGTATGGGGCCCTAACTATTCACTTATTCTTTTTCTATGTAAAAGGTGCCTACGCTTTGTAAGGGTTGTCGCACCTGTGGTTTAGCACACCTATTTTATCCCACATGGACCCTCTTTTTATTATGTATGTACCATACTTTGGTCATGGGCCCTTGGAGATGATTTCATACATGATTATCTAGTTTCACATTTCCCAAGGCAATCTCACAACTTTTGAGGCATTGGTCACACTCTCCAAGGCACGGACGAACTATTTACTGAAGATTTTCTAGGTCCTAACAAGTTGCCAACTAGGTTTGTCTTTGACCTCAAGTTGGCTCTAAGTTTCAACTGTCAAACAAGGGTTTGTTGTTGTTTTATAACAGCAAACTGTTCAGTAACTTCTTTGTTGTATTGTTACGGTTAGATAGGCCATTTAGGTGCTCTAGTATATAGTTTTTGTCACCAAGATGTTAGCACATCCATACAATAAATTATGTAACACACCTAGAGATCTTTACAGCTGAAATAATGTTGTTCTAAACACTAGCATACATGAAAATGAACACATGTATTTTTGGTCAACATAACCCTGGATAATCATAAAACCCCCCGAGGAAAACCAGTTTGGAATATAAGTGTATATATACGGAGAATAGAAGGTGGAATACAAAAAGTACAATAAACAAATGAACCTGATACAATATCAGCTTGACTCAAGCTGCAACACAAGTCCAAGAGGAAGAGATGTGCCCTAGCATGGTGCGCCCTCCTCACAAGTTGCCCAATCCACTGAAATGAAGCATCCTAGCTGCTAGAAGCTCTGATGGAGAAACCCTTGCACCAAACTCTGAATCTGTGATGTAACTCTCCACTGAAACTGTCCTCAAAGCAAACTGACCACTGCATGTCCTCCCTGCTAGTTGTGCACCCTCCTCCTCAAGTGTGACCTCCTCCTAGCAAGAACACTCCCCACAAATAAATGAGGGTCTAAACCTCTTGGCTACCTACATGAATGGGGGCGCCGAAGCTTTCCTCACTCAATGCCACCATCCTCTCCTCCATGTTCCCTCTCAAACTTCTCAAGTGAACATAAGAGTGAATGAGCCTCCCTTTGCCCTATGTGCCCCTCTTAAGGAAACATGAGAAAACCTAAAGTATGTGTGGATGAGATCATCTCATATCATCCTTAATCAATGGTTGAGATCTCTCCAAAAGAATCTCAACTCAAAACCCACTTTACTTAAGTTTCCATAGTTTCACTTTATGTCCCTCAATTCACCCACAAAGTGAATTAATAGTCTTTTAGGCTAAAATGACCAAATTTCACTTTTGACTTAAATCTCCTAAGTCAAAGTGAAATTAGACATAAAGTACATGGTACATGGTACAAAGTATTTCCCTCTTGTGTTTAGAGGCTCACAAACACAAGGGGACCACTTTCCAAGGTACCCAAATCTCAACACTCCCTCTTACTGAGGAAAGTGCCCTTCACCACCAATATCATCCCTATAGTGGACATGGTTGCCTACTGGAAAATACTCGGTGAGTATGGTTGTACCATGATCAATGAAAGTAGTTTTTGACACCAATCTGCTCAATCTGTGTGATCTATAGATGGAAGTGTCTCTCCACCTATCCAAGATCACCTAGATTTTGGTATCAAACCAAGGATCTCAACCTTGGTCTCCCACCAAGGATTTCTACCTCCTGGCATCTCGCCAACGATCACTACTCTTGGCATCTCACCAAGAGTCACTCTCTTGGCATCTCACCAAGAGTCTCCCCCTCTTGGTATCTCACCAAGAGTACCTGGATCTCGGCATCTCACCAAAATCCTCAACTTGGCCTCTCGCCAACTAGCTTCCACCTGAAGTGGATCCAGAACCTAATCTGCCCGTCTCCATAGCCAAGTGAGGCTCAAGCCTCTGTGGTGCCTTGCCGCTCCTCCTCATCAATCTCTGATGCTTTGAAGCCCTTGCACCAACCCTCTGTCTCGACAATTCTGAAACTGAAGCTATCTCGGGTGGACCAGTCACCCCTGATGATGGTGTCCATGAAAACTGAGTATGAGCTCCCTTTGAATCACTACCATGAATCAATATGTCCTCCTCAACTCTGTCTCCCCACTTGACGTTGGATGGTGTGACAACTGACAAAGAAGTAGTGAATGCACACTCTCTCGCAAACTGTGCATCAAACTCAAGCTCCTTTGTTGTCGCTGTTGAATCATCATGTTGCTTCTTCTTCTTCTTGGGATACTGTCCTGCATAGTGACCCATCTCTCTACAAGCAAAGCATCTCACTGTGCTCATGTCTCTCTTCTTCCCACCACTGCTCTCTCTCTGTGGCGGGGCCCCAAACTTGGGACCCTGTCGACCTCCCTTGTCGGTCTTCTTCCTTTTCTTTGTCCAAAGAGCAAGGTCCTCAATACCCTGCAATGTCTGCTGCTATCCAAAAGTCTCTGATGTAAGTCTAGTCTCCTCCTGAACGAAATCATCCCACAGTCTCTCCCAAGTGGGCATGATCTCTCTGGCAACAATGCCACAAACAAATAGACCCCATGGTTTGGTGAAGTTGTTTAAGGTTGTCCTCACCATAGAGTCTGCGTCCACTACCTCTCCAACGGCTACAAGCTCATCTCTGATCTAGGTGTATCGACCAAGGTAAGAAGTAACCGACTCATCCTTGAGCATGTGAATGCCCCTGAGTCGATCAAACATAACCATCTTCCAGTTCCGATTAGAGCTCTGGTAAAGCTTGCATAAAGATGCCCACATCTCAAATGCATAGTCTTTCCCAGACAAGTGGCGGATGATGTGATCCCTCACTGCATCACACATCGTCCTCTTTGCCTTGTTGTTCCTCTTCCTGAGCTCTGCTAACAAGATGGGAGCAGTAGTAGGAGGAACAACAACAGGCACCTCAACTATATCCCATAGTTTGAGGTCCTCTAAGACAAAGACAATCCTGGCCTTCCAAGGAGACCAGTTGCTAGCTCTAGCTAGCATATCCTCCACACGCATCTGAGATGCTGACATCACTGCCCACTGCACTCAAACTGATGCTACAACTGCAAAGGAACGTTGCCTCACTCCTGTCAACACAAGTGTGAAAAGAGGAAAACGAACACCGACCTCACTCCTAGCAATATAGGTGTGAAAAGAGGTCGTGAAAAATCAGCCTCACTCCTACCAAGTAGGTGTGAAAAGAGACTGACGAAATGTCCACCAACTGTCCTACAACTCTCCACAAAAATTCTGCCAACAAGCTTCCACTAAACTCTGTCAATGGTTGTCCAGAAAATCTACCCAAAAGATGTATAGGACTGTCCACAAAATGTTGTCCAAAACTCAGCAAAAATCAGCAACCAAGCTCTGATACCATGAAGATTTTCCAGGTCCTAACAAGTTGCCAACTAGGTCTGTCTTTGACCTCAAGTTGGCTCTAAGTTTCAACTATCAAACAAGGGTTTGTTGTTGTTTTATAACAGCAAATTGTTCAGTAACCTCTTTGTTGTTTTGTTACGGTTACATAGGCCATTTAGGTGCTCTAGCCTGTAGTTTTTGTCACCAAGATGTTAGCACATACATACCATAAATTATGTAACACACCTAGAGATCTTTACAGCTGAAATAATGTTGTTCTAAACACTAGCATACATGAAAATGAACACAGGTATTTTTGGTCAACATGACCTTGGATAAAACCCCCCTGGGGAAAACCAGTTTGGAATATGAGTGTATATATGTGGAGAATAGAAGGTGGAATACAACAAGTACAATAAACAGATGAACCTGATACAATAGCAGCTTGACTCAAGCTGCAACACAAGTCCAAGAGGTAGATATGAGCCCTAGCATGGTGCACCCTCCTCACATGTTGCCCAATCCACTGAAATGAAGCGTCCTAGCAGCTGGAAGCTCTGATGGAGAAACCCTTGCACCAAACTCTGAATCTGTGTTGTAGCTCTCCACTGAAATTGTCCTCAAAGCAAACTGACCACTGCAAGTCCTTCCTGCTAGTTGTGTGCCCTCCTCCTCAAGTGTGCCCTCCTCCTAGCAAGAACACTCTCCACAAATAAATGAGGGTCTAAGCCTCTTGGCTACCTCCATGAATGGGGCCACCCAAGCTTTCCTCACTCAATGCCACCATCCTCTCCTCAATGCTCCCTCTTAAACTCCTCAAGTGAACATAAGATTGAATGAGCCTCCCTTTGCCCTATGGAGATTTGGGATCTCTCCAAAAGAATCTCAACTCAAAACCCACTTTACTTAAGTTTCCATAGTTTCAATTTATGTCCCTCAATTCACCCACAAAGTGAATTAATAGTCTTTTTAGGCTAAAATGACCAAATTTCACTTTTGACATAAATCACCTAAGTCAAAGTGAAATTAGGCATAAAGTACATGGTACATGATACAAAGTATTTCCCTCTTGTGTTTAGAGGCTCACAAACACAAAGGGACCACTTTACAAGGTACCCAAATCTCAACATTTACATCCCACATGGACACCCTCTACACTTGCCTTGTGAAAGATGCTAGAACATCCCCCTCTCTGGGCACTCTTTTGAAGTGTTTTTGCTCACTAAAGAGGGTTGACCCTCAGTTGGGGCACTTTATGATAGTCGTGGGGTTATTTTAAGCACACTTGGATGATGTGGAGGTCACTTAAGTGACTTTACACCTTGACGAGATGACCTGGCACTCACCCATAATGATGTGAATGGAATTTTGATCACCTTTTGATGACTTGATGGCTAAAATGAAGGAGTCATCCACTTTAGAGGGTTTATTTGGACTCTTGGGAGAGGTTCCCTCCTTTAGAGGTGAACATTGGAGCTAGGATGGCCAGGGATTATTCCTTGCCATATTTTGAGCCTTCCAATTGCATTTTAGATGGAACATTGCACCCTAAGGTAAAATCATCCCTCTTAAAAGGTTGACGTCACCTCTTTATGAGGGTTTTATGCATGTAATGTATCATTTCAATGTATTTCGACTTAGTCTCCAAGTTATGTGGATGACAAATCACTTTTACTTTATTTTCTTAACCTAGATTTAGGGAATAAAGAATGGGAAGGAGTTGTGAGCCTCATCTATAAATATAGGCCCTCCTCTCATTCCAAATTGTTGTGAATTATTAGAGATCATTTTTAAGCCATTAAGAGAAGATCTTTTACTTGGTGTTTCTTGGTGTCAATTTTTGGGTCCAACACACTGAATTTTATATGCTTTAATGATTTAAGTAAGTGGTTTGTTTTCCATGTTATAATATCTTAAGGCCATTTGCCAACACACTTGAGTTAATAATTGTTGGATAAAGTTGATAAGTAGGCACACTTATAATTCTTCAAGCTTCTCTTACACACCTAATGCTTTGATCTTAATGCTTTAAACAAACACAAGATAAGTGGTGTAAGCTTGAGTTTTTCTTCCTTCTCTTTGGCAAGTTGTTCTTGCCCTTGTGTTATTGGCATTTTTAATTGACAAGCTTCTCATGTTAATGATCTAGTGAATGGTGACAAACTAAATCGTTATTTCAGTTTGCTTTCCATTGCTTTACATGTGTTAAGTGCTTCATTCATATGCTTAAGTAACACACTTAATAAGTTGAAGTAAGTTCCGGTTTTGGCATTAATTCATCATTTTAAGACATCATAAAGTGACTAAAATACTTAAGAATACACCTAAAAGTCTAACCAATTGATATATCAACTTAATAGACTTAATAGGGTATCTTAAACCACCATCTTCACCATCTAAAAAGGGGATTGAGGAGGGCAACGGAAGGTGTTAGGCCGGGGACGGTCTCGTGGCACGGAGCATCCTTTCCGTAAAAACTACATCTTTCAGGCGGACCTGCGAAGCTAGGGTAGGCCTCGTTGCCATACTTCTTAAGCATCCAGCAGTCATTTGGCAACTGGGGAAGGTGGTTTTTGGTGAAACACTTAATAAGGGTAATTAAAATCTTACAATCTTAAGGAACCCTTAACTCACTAAGTAATTAAACCTTGGGCTTAATACTTGTAATTCAATCTCTCATCTAATAATACTTTGTAGGTTAAATAACTAAAGTATTGAGTATTTTTGTCATTGTGGAACATTTGTGCTTTAATTTGAATTACTGCCTTGATCTTCTTTATATCCTGCACATACATTTAAAACGTGGTTAGTTTGTTACATTGTATCATTGTATCTTTAGCATTCTTTATTGTAAGTAATTGTATCTAGTAATTCTTGTGGCATAACTATTCTTTGTAATCATATTGTAACGAAACACCCTATAACTTTAGTTGACCCCTTGCCCAACCTTAGGCACTAGTCTTAGTTGATCTAGGGAAAGGCTTGTTTGACATAACCAACCCTTGCATCTTGCATTGTTGCCTTAGCATCATAGGTTAGACTTCCCCCAAACCTTAACAAATTAAAATCAACTCCTAGAACTTAACTCTAAAATCTTATCTAAAAACTAGGGTCTACCCCCCTTGGCTTCCCTAGGAGTAAGCCTAGACGGAAGAGGTTAAAGCCAAAGTGACAGCGTGGGCTTTGAACCTAGGCATTGTGCCTCCAAGGACACACTAAGTGAGCAGGACTTGGCTCACGTTTGCAAGTGTGTATAAGGACGGAAACAAGATCTACATAGTTCTATATTGCTGAAATATATTAAGTTGGAATCAAAGTGTTGAAGAATTTAAAGAAATAATCCGCATACTATATCAAGCTCGATAATTTAACATGGAAGACCAAAGGTTAGGGCAGTTGCACATTGAAGATTCATAAAAGGAGCTTGAGAGAGAAGTGAGGGCGCACTTCTCAAGGAGAGCTTGAGTGGAAGTTGAAGAGGCACAATTTCCAAGAATGTGCTTGAGTTGGAGGAAAGAGTAACAGGAAGGAGGATTGGCACGCATCACGAGCAAAGGATAAACATGCATCCCAAGGCAGAAGTTCATCATTTAATACAGATCCATATAGCTTTAAAGGAGAGTTGTACAGTACGGATTTATTGGGCCATACAACTAGTGTTGGGCACTGAAATCAAGGCAGCCTTTCTGCTGAAGATAGGCACAATTTTCAAAGCACTAGTAGACAAAAATTCATACAAGGTACACTTGTTGTGCATAGAATTCGAGAGATTTTCTGCTTCCAGAAGAGGGTCGTACAGTACAGTTGTACAACATAAACATGGGCATGAATTTTGAGGCAAAAATCAGGTTCATTTTCTGAGGGTCTTTGGCACAGATTTCGAGGTTGTTTGTTGGCATTGTTACTAGATTATTGTTGTGTATTTAATGTTGATACTGTTGTTGTTGTAAACTCAGAAAATTTCCTTCTAGCTCAATAAGAAGAATCTCCTTGACTGGTTTTCCTCTTGTGGGTTTTCCCAGGGGCATTGCCCAGAAAATTTTAATATCAAATGTGGTGAATGTGTTTGTTGTTCATTTATATTTTCCGCTAATATATTTTCAGATTGCTTAGTCACTTGTACTTTTGCTCATAGTTCTAGTAAAATGCATGTGGTTCCATTGCTTTATTGGTGAATAACTATAGGAGGTTGAAATCTATTATTGACTAAGTGTTTGAGATCAGATCTTTAACATTGAGGAGTTGCACAACTACTTGGAAGGAGGACGTCTAGGGTTTGTATCTCTTCCATCTTCCTTAAAACGATTTGGTAAGTGCTTATCTTTTGTCTTGATTAGTCTTATACTCCTTGGCAAGGGTTTTAAGTATCCTTTCAAGTCTTTTGTCGATCTTGTTGGTAAAGACTATTCCCTTGAGGAAACTCTTCTTGTAGGGCCTTGGTTTTCAAGGTTTGTCTTGATTAGATAAGGGACAACTAGCGTTGAGGCACTAGTTTCACATTCTAATCCATAAACATTGAATAACCAATTCTTAGAGGGGCATACTTCTTCTTCTTCACCCCATAAGCCCTAAGTGGAGACAAGGCACTAAGCTTAACTCCCAACAACCAACCACAAAAAAACCCTAAAAACTCAAATTATTTTCCTTTATATCATATAAAATACAAAAAAAATATAAAACATATACTGTCAAAACATATTTATTGGTTGTCTAGTGCAAAGTTAATGGTTTACTTCCATTTTCTGGACATTTTTTTCCTAGGGTTTACTATAAATTGTTGATCTTTAACCCTAATAGGGAAAAGTAGCACCACACATTTGTGCTTAAAGGTTTTATCTAACATTTTGTGGACTGATTTAAGAGGTTTATCGATTCTGGAAATTAAATTGCAGCAAAGAAAGTTGGAATTGATCAAACACTAAAGCTAGGATTTGACCCTAAAAGATGAAATCTAACCCTACCCTAGCTCATATTTTCACTTGTGGATTGTTTATAAAGGATAGCTAACACTTTCTAATAGCGAAATTTATCTACTAAGTGTTTCATAATGGTTATTTTACATTTTGGAGATTTTTGGTGAAACCCTAGGAGGATTGACCACCTCTCTTTGCGAGTTTGAGCTAATTGTATGGTTGTTATTCATTTATGTTTGCAATCATCATTCATTGTTGGGTTGTTTTTACGTAGTTTATTCATTTCACTAAGCAAAGTACCCAAGGTTTGTCATTACAAGTGCTTCTAGGCACTCTTGGGGTGCTTCTCCTCACCCAAAATCTACATTTTTTGCGTTATTTATCATATATCAGATTCTAGAATTTATTGACAGTAGCAATCTGGTCCAATTTACAGCATACATCCGAGAGGTAACTCAAGTATATCATTTGTTCTTGGTTTATGTAATTAGATCTCACTCTTGTGTGGCAAAACTTACTTATTTCTTCATCCAAAAAGTGACATCATAGTGCTGATTTATATTTCTACTGTAGCATATTTATTTCACATCTCAACACTTAATTAATTAGCTCCTAACCCTCTTTATATTGTAGTAGTTATTGCCCTAGTTCTTAGTTGAATACTCTCAGGGCATTTGGATACTCCATTGGCACTAGTCTATCTAACCATATATCGAGGTATGTGTTTTGGAAGTGACTTGTATCGTAAACTACCCCGAGGTACTGTACAGATTTGTTTCCGTGGATTGGAATGCCCCTCGTGGCTTCAAGGAGCTAGCCTATAGTGAAGGAGAAATTGTGCTAAGGTGACAGTGGTGCATTTCTCGTGTTGTGTTTATCCGCTTTAGCACCTCTACAAAGGCTACTAGTTTGGGCGATAACATACCCCATATCCTCAAGTGCACAGAGGGTATCGGGTATGTTACAGAATGGTATCGGACATACTAGTTATAGCATTGGGGTTGTATGGGCCAAAAGTCAATTTTTTATGAAGAAATTGTAGTTTGTATGACAAGTGTTTGACGAAATTTCTCCATGAAAATAATTGGGGAAAATAGTGTTTGAACTTTGAAGCTTGCAAATTGGAAGGTTGTTAGAGTATTTGGGTAGCTTATGGAGGTGTAAATGAAGAGGTGCCTGAATTTTAAAGTTGACATTGTAAAAATTTTTGGAAAATAAAGTTTGTGGGCTAAGTGTTTGACAAATGTCCATAAGGAGAAAGGACTATATAGAGCCATAACATCCAGCTTAGAAGCCCAAATTGGGTATGGATGTAGTCAATGGAAGGTTCATTCAAAAGAGGAATAATTTTTATGGCTCAGATCTTGTAGAAGTGCTTTAGAATTCTTCAGAACTTGAGAAGAAGAAGAGACCTATAGCCTTGATTTAATAAAACTAATGAAGTGCATAATTACCATCATTTGAAAGAAAATGCTACATACCTGGAATTTAGATGTATCTAACAGTTTATTGGTATGCACACTTCTTGAAGAGGCAGAGCTAGAGCAAAGAAAAGTAAAGAACAGAATCAAAGAATATTATTGAAGAGGAGACATGGAAGATGGACAAAGCCCTGACATCTACGAAGAAGTTAGAGGCCCGAATATCAGCATAGAAGAGATAAAGTCTGACAAGCATAGAAAGAAAAAGGAGTCATTGGAGCTAGTAGAAATTATACGGAGCTTGAAGATGGAGGTGTAGAGTTGTATAGTTGATAATGAAAGGGTGTTGAAAACTCAAGAGAAGCAAAATTAGTTAAACACTCCGCTACTACATAGCTTAAATAATTTGCAAAAGCAAATGAAGAATGAATTGGGCTCAAGGTATGAGGAAGGAGGTAGAGTCCATTCAAGAAGAGAAAACCATGGATGATCTAGGCACTCAAAAAGTGCTACCAAAACTTGAAGGCATCATTACTCACCGGCACATTCAGCAAGGAAGCCATACACATCCGAAGAATCATAGAGTAGAACAAAAGTGTCTCCATTCAAACATCAAAGGAGAAAGTATGGGCAAAACTAGTTTTAAGGAGAGCTTAGGAATATCAAGCCATCAACCTTTGATGGTGAAAACAAGATGAGCAAGAATGTTGAAGTTAGGTTGCTAGGAATAAGGAAATACTTTCAATGGCATAGTTATTCATCCAATCTAGAAGCCAAGTTAAGCACCTCGATGAGGGGAGAGTTCCTTGGACGCAGATCACGAAGTATTTCCAGCAACAATATCTTTCTAAACAATACTATGAAAAGAAGATGTAGGAAAATTTTGAGCTCAAGTTGGGAAATATGACTGCGGAAGAATATGAAAAGACATTTTTGGAGTTGTCGAGGTATGTTAGCTATATTAAAAACGAGAAGGAAAAGACACAGATTTCTAAGTGGGTTGCCTGCATTCTACAAAGATGAAATTCAATTTGATAATCTAAAACTCCTTAAGAGACAATCGAGAAGGCCAAATACTTGTATGACTAGAGAAAAGGCAAAGCAAATTTTTAGAAGTCTTGGAGAGATAAGAAAAAGGACAAGCAAGCTTAGAGGAAGAAGGGATTTCAACCTCCTTTCTTCAAGAACAGTCCTAATACATATATATCAGCAAAGCCAACTAGCTCAAAGTGGGTCTAAGATGGCAGAATCCTTGGGAAAAAGGGCAAGGGAGCCAATAAAATCTTGGGGATGTGAAGGAGATCATTTGTACAGAGATTTCCCTCAAAAGGAAGGCAAAATGAGGAACGTATACAACATATAGTAGGCAATTACAATGGAACATGTGGCCAAGAACATTCCACGGATATATGTCACCTTGGAAAATCAACAGCCATACCACCAATCCAACATGATTGAGTTGAAGGTAAGATTACCAATCAACCTATTGCAATTTTAACTGATTTATGAGTAAGTCATAGAAACCTTGCCCCTGATTTGGTTGAAAGATTTCATTTGAAAAGAAGCATAAAAAATCATGGTTCGTTCAATTGGCTACTGGAACTAAAAGGCAAATTAATGAGAATGTCAAAAGCTACTCATTAGAAATGGATGGTGTTAGCATTGTTGGAGACCTAAACATAATACCACTTTGTTCATATGATGCTCTTATTGGAATGGAATGGTTGGATGTGCATCATGTTGTCCTAGATTGTCATAATAAGACTTTCACTTGTCTTGATGAAGGAAAGAAGAGAATAATGAAAGGTGTTACACATCAGATTCATTTGGGCAGATTATGTGTATCATTATATCATGATGAGCCAAAAGTATGGTTATATGTGTACTCATGTATTATATTGGGCCATACTTAGATGTCTATGTATCAGTGAGGGGCCTAGGTGGTATCTCTAGACCCTGTGTGATCAGTCATGGCCCGTCCTTTTAGTACCCATTTCAAGATATGCATTGTTCTTATGGCTCTGACTGACTGCCCCTTGGTGGTAGTAACTTGCCATTATGTCAGTGATTTATGATCTGGGTAAGCATGCGAGCATCTTGGGATGGATCTACTAGGACACGTGATCTAGGAGAGCTTCTAGTATCTCTCACTTCTTTGTATGTAATGTAAAAGTGTTTCTCATGTTGTAAAGGTTGTCATACCTATTTAAAGCACACTCATCGTATGCCTAAGAATGGACCCTGTCTTATGTATTTATCACACTTTGGTCGTCTCTCTTGGAGATGATTACGAAGATGTTCATTGAATTTCACATTTCCCGAGGTAGTGTCACAGATCTTGAGGTGATACATGTATCCCGAGGCACCAGTCACATCAAGCGAGGCACTTTGGGGCTATTTGTGCATGCATAGACATCCTCTTGACATGCCACGTTGAGTGTTAGAAAATGAGACACACTTCCACGCTAAACCTAGCAGAAGAGAGGGAGAAAGATTTAATCAAGAAAGTAAATGACACAGCAATCACACAATACACAAAGTTTTTACCCTGGAAACCCAAACCGGAAAACCAACATTCCTTGAGTGTTCCGCTCCTTGTTGTTTTATTCATTCAAAATAAAAGGTCACATGTCTAACCTCGGTCCAAACCTAAGACACAATCGACATCATACCCTCTTGCTTACACAAGAACAACCCTATAGCCAACTCGGCTTACATCTGCATGACTAACAACCTCTAAATTACAGACTCTTGGCAATTAGCTAGTCATCATCTAAAGATTCAAGATTATTAATTAGCCTTTACGATCTTACAACACACCTTCTTTATAGGCTTTACAGCAAGAAAAACCCTAAAGAAAAGGTGACCAAAAACGGTTACAGATCCATGTAGATCATTGGCTACAAATCCCGCGAATCTCAAGATTCTATTACAGTCGACTACCACGTCGTATTACCCATCGACTACCAGTTGGCCTTCATTCGATCTTTCATCGATTGCCACACGGTTCCCTGTCGACCTCTTGTCGATTGACCTCTTCAACTCTTTTGTTGATGTCTTTACCATATCGAACCACCTCGACCTCAACTTCGACTTTACCTAGTCGACTAACCTCGACCTTCGACTTGTTGTTGATCCACCTCAACTTCATCTTTACCCGGTCGAACCACCTCGACCTTCGACTTCGACTGTCATTCGATGCACCTCCACTTTCACTGCAAAGAATAGAACAACCTGTTGAAATTAGTGCAGCTACAAGAACCATTCTCCGGGAGGATGGCATAAGACCCTAGTTGTGGACTAGGGCCCGCAGTGCACTCCCGAGGTTTCTTGGATTGTGACCAAGCAGTAAGAGCCATGGCAAAAGACCCCAATGAGGGCCCCCAGTATATGACTGGGGTTCTTGGTCTAGGACCAAGCAGTAAGTCCCTAGATGTGTTCTAGGGCCCCTGGATGAGTTCTAGGGAATCCTTGCCCAATGCTTGGATTGATCCTTGGATGTGTTCCTTGGTGGATGATGTAAGTCCCTAGATGTGTTCTAGGGCCCCTGGATGTGTTCCAGGGAACCCTTTCATAATGCATGGGTTGATCCTTAGTCTTCTACCTTGGTTGATAAGACCCTAGATGTGATCTAGGGCCCCCAGATGTGTTTTGGGGAAACCTGGTCTTGGACTAGGTAGATCTTGGTGAAATACTAAGAAGATGGACATGACCACATTGTTGATGTGCCCTCTTATGCAGTGATGATAAAATTTTATAAGTCATTATGAGACTTATGTGAACACGTTTTGCCATTGTGGACCCCACTTGACTTTGTCTTAAAGTTCCCCCTTTTCTTGTTGTCTTGCTTTCCCTCTTGTTTTATGTGGTGAGGGGTTTTAATAATTTACTTTGATTTAAATGACATTTAATTAATATTTATATTAATTAAATTGTCATTAATTAATTGATCTTATTTTAGCCTTAACCCCTCTCCTTAGCTACAAAAGAAACCCTCCCCTCTAGCATTTTTACACTCACACTCACTCCTCACTCTTCTATTGTTGCGGCTACCTCAAATGTCTTTCCTTGGTGATTGTTGTGACTCCTCTAGTGGATTCTCTGTTTCAGATCTGAGGTTATTACTTGGACTTTTGTAGGCTGAGAGCTCCTTCTGATTTATCTGCTGGTGTAGAGGTGTCGGACCTCTCTTTAGCTTGTTGTGGGTTCTCCTGAGGCTGTCGTGATCTGTCCTCTGCCTGGTTCTAAGTGTCACGGGCTGCTCCTTGCTTGGATAGAGGTGTCGCAACCCCTCTTTGTGGCTGTTGCTGAGTGTGCAGGGACTGGTGGCTTCTTCCTCTTGTCTGTTGTCCCTACTATGGGTGTTTATGTCCCTACTGTAGGTGTTTATTTACCTTGTTGTGGGTGTTTATCATTTGCTGGTGGCTCCTCTTCCGTAATGTCTACCTCTGTTGTTGAAGGGTTTCTGTTGTCCCTTTTGGGGAGTGTTGGTTGTCTCATTTCTAAAGTATTTGTGAACTGTTTTGTTGTCCCATTTATGGAGTGTTGGTTGTCTCATTTCTGAAGTATTTGTTTGCTGTCCCATTTCTTGTTGTTGGGTTTTACAGTCTCAATTATGGACAGCAGTTAAGTGTATTATTCCAACCTTGTCTATGGTCCTCCCTTTGGAAAAATTGTTTACCTGTCCATATGATAGAGATCAAAACCCTAGAGGTTTGATCCATGAACCTTAAACTGATTTTCTGAGCATATAAAAGAGGACTACATCTACACATGTGACAGGTACATTCTTCATTGGCTAAGAGGTAAGCTAAGGTTTGTTTTCTGCACTCAGAAATTTTGTTTATGTTTAGAATTTAACTCTGATCTATTTAAGTCTTTTCTTAAATATGCTGATCTAGTGAACAGAATTTAAAAGTATTATTCTTTTCTCTAATTTTCCCTAAAACTAACACAACTCAACATTCTCCCACCTGTCGTCTTCTTTGTTGAAACCAACAGACCTTTGAACTTTCATTCACAGACCCAGGGCAACAATGCCCATTGCCTCTCTGCACCAAGAGAACTTCACAGCACTCACAGACTTGGTCAACGAGTCTGCTATGTTTTCCAATGTGTCTACTTTCTCCAGCAGCACCTTGTTGCTTTCCACCATGTGTCTCACGAAATGGTATTGTACATCAATGTGCTTAGTCATCTTCATAGCTCTCTGCTCAAACCCGATTCCTGAACACATCCTTTGCATCCATACTGCTTTGCTTCCATGAGTGGCTACCATGTATTCAGCTTCTGTTGTTGACAAGGCTACGACAGCCTGCCACTTACTCATCCAGCTGATTGCTCTGCCGAACATTTTGAACATATATCCATTGGTCGACCTCCATTGATCCAAATCTACAGCCCATTCATCGTCGACAAAGCCATATACATTGAATTCACTGTCACCTCCAGGTTTTCCTTGGTATCATATAGCATAATCTTTTGTGTCACACAGATACCTGAATACTCTCTTGAGAGCTATCCAGTGCTCCTTCCCAGGTGTAGACATGTATTTGCTCAACACTTCCATTGCATGGGCAATGGCTGGTCAAGTGAAAACCATCGCATACATTAGAC
This sequence comes from Picea glauca, assembly GCA_000966675.3. NCBI lineage: Eukaryota > Viridiplantae > Streptophyta > Pinopsida > Pinales > Pinaceae > Picea > Picea glauca. The sequence continues at coordinate 477,100 of JZKD02S2189354.1, read as the reverse complement.
TACCAACAGCACTTGCGTAGGGAACACATGCCATGTCCTCTATTTCTTCATGTGTCTTTGGACACTCTTCAACAGTTAGCCTTACTCCCACAAGAATTGGCACCTTCACCAGTTTGCAATCCTATGTGTTGAAACGTTTCAAAATTGTTTCAATATACTTCATCTGGTTCAACCAGAACTTTCTAGCTGCTCGATCTCTCTTAATCTCCATTCCTAGAATGAAGCTAGCTACACTAAGATCCTTCATCTCGAACTTGGAGGATAGTTGCTTCCTCCTTTATTACATCCATGTTGTTGTTGCTTCCTCCTTTATTACATCCATGTTGTTTCCAATCAATAACATGTCATCAACATACAAAGCTACATATATGAAACACCCACCTTCTTCTTTGGAATATATGCAGTGATCAACTTTGCTTCCCACAAATCCCAGACTAAGGATGTATGTGTCGAACTTTTCGTACCGCATCCTTGGTAATTGCTTTAGACCATAAAAGGATCTTTTCAGTTTACACACTATATCTTTCTTGCCCTTTATTACAAATCCTTCAGGTTGTTTCATGTAGATTTCCTCTTCCAAGTCCCCATGTAGGAACGTTGTCTTCACATCCATTTGTTCTATTTCCAGATCAAACGTTGCAGCCAGAGACATTAGTACTCTAATGGAAGTTAATTTTGCAACAACAAAAAAAATGTCATCGAAGTCGACTCCTTCGACTTGGGGATATCCTTTTGCTACCAGTCGAGCTTTGAATTTCTCGGCTTGACCTTTTGCATTCATCTTCTTGAATACCCATTTGCTACTGACAGACTTTCTTCCACTAGGCAACTTGACAAGTCCCATGTCTCATTCTTGTGCAAGGATTCCATCTCTTCAACCATGGCGTCCTTCCAGAGTTTTCCCTCTGCTGAGTCAACTGCCTCCCCAACCGACTTGGGCTCATCGTCGGTGGCAATTAACACGAATGCAAAATGGAAGTCGGGCGGACCATACCTTTCGACTGGTTTTCTTACTCCTTTTGACCTCCTTACAACCGAAGTTGGTTGTTCCACCTCTCCCTCTTATTCAGTCGACTCATCTAAATCATCTTCTTCGTTCCTCAGTTCAAATCGCACCGTCTCAAGATTATTCTCAATCTGAACAATTTCCTCAAGCTCTGACTTACCTATGACTTCTCTGAAGCCACATCTCGATTGTACACTGTTTTCCTTGATGCAGGATCCTAGAGCTTATATCCTTTCATTCCTTCTTTATATCCAATGAAAATACATTTGGTTGCCTTCTTGTCCAGCTTGCTCCTCTTTTCCTTGGGAACATGCACAAATGCATCACAGCCAAATACTTTGAGATGTGAAACCGAAGGCTTCTTACCCGACCATACCTCATTTGGAGTCGTGTCGACTAGCGCCGACAAAGTAAACATATTCAATAGATATTTTGCAATGTCGATTGTCTCGACCCAGAATTCTTGTGCGATCCCAACATCACCGAACATGCTCCTTGCCTTGTCCATCAACGTTTTGTTCATTCTCTCAACAACTCCATTTTGTTGCGGGGTATATGGTGTGGTAGTTTGGCGAGCTATGCCACACTGCTTGCAAAACTGATCAAATTATTTTCCACAGAATTCACCACCGGTGTCAGTTCTCAGCGCCTTAATCTTCTTATATGTCTGGTTTTCTAAAAGAGATTCAAATTCTTTAAATTTCTCAAAAACCTTTGATTTCTTGCTCAAGAAATATATCCATGTCTTCTTGGAAAAATCATCGATGAAGGAGACATAATACAGGGATCCACCAAGTGAAGGCACTGTAACAGGGCCAAACACATCACTATGAACCAACTCTAGAATCCCATTTGTCCTTGTCGCTCAAAATGGGAACCTCACCCAACTTTGTTTTCCATATATACAATGTTCACAAAAGTCGACTTCTAAATTACATTCAGGAAAGTCTTCGACCATACCTTTATTGTGCATAGCTCAAAATCATTTTTCTCCAATGTGTACCATCCTCTTGTGCCATAGCATCGTCGGGTCGACTTTATGATGACTTGTCGAGTCGGTTTGAATCGACTCAGCCTGAGTCGATTCGACTTCAAGAACATCAATGTTGTTGTATCCAGCCAAGTTGACACTCCCTAGAAACTTGTATAGGGTTCCAATCGAAACTCCTTTCATTAAGACCATCGCACCTCTGACCATCTTGCACGAATCTTTCTGAAATAGAGTATGCGCGCCAGCATCGCTCATTTTACTGACAAATATCAGGTTTCTTGCCAAACCTGGAATGTGTAGCACAACTACAAGGGTTCTTTTCCTCCCATCCTACAGTATCAATCGAACTCTTCCTCGTCCGACAATTTTGGTTGTTGAGTCGTCCCCCAAGAACACATCACCTCCATCATATCGTTCATACTCACAGAATCATTCTCTATGTGGTGTCATATGATAGGATGCTCCTGAGTCGATCAATCAAACATCTTGATCCGACTGTGTACTGGTCGACGGAAGGTACACATTGCCTCACTTATCTAGAGTCATCTTTCACTCAATCGACTGCTTCTTGTCGGATCCTGTACTGACTTCCATCGCCTTCGACTTGCAGTCCTTTTTGTAATGCCCAAATTTACTGCATTTCCAGCATCTTCTTGTCGACAAAACCGGGAATTTAGATCTACCCTTCGACTTAAACTTTCTACCGGAGAATTTGCCTTTATCTCTCTCAATCAGTCGACCTCTCACCACTAAAGCATCTTTGTTCGATCCTTCCATGTTCTTCTTTCTCATTTCTTCTAACAGTAGAGATGCAACCACGTCTTCTAACGCTACTGTGGTTGTATTACTCCCTATAGCCACGACTAACCTATCCCAAGAATCTGGCAGAGAACATAATAGGCTAATACACTTCTCCTCTTTAGTGATTTTAATATCCACAGAAGATAACCGACTTATAATAGTATTAAACACATTTAAATGCTCAGTCACCGAACTGCCATCACTCATTCTCAAAAGATAAAATTTATTTCTGAGAAACAGCTTGTTTACCATGGATTTTGACTGGTACAAGCTTCCCAACTTGTCCCTCAGTTTCTTGGCCGAATCTTCACCTAAGACATTTAGCAGCACTGAATCTGCAAGACAAAGTCGAATTGTACTCCTTGCTCTTCTCTCGAGTTTCTCCCATTCTTCCGTCAACATACTTGCTAGCATGGTACCTAGACAAACTGTTGTCCATTGTTCTTGATCTACAAGGAGATCTTCAATTTTAAGCTTCCAAAGCTCAAAACTCTGGCCATTGAATATTTTGATCTCTATTCTCGAACTGCTCGCCATTCTTTAACACAATCCTTAAAGATTTCTAACTTACGACTCTTACAGTACCTAGGGTTTAGCTTAGATGCAAGACTATTAAGCCAAGCTTTGATACCACATGTTAGGAAATGAGACACTTCCACACTAAACCTAGCAAAAGAGAGGAAGAAATATTTAATCAAGAAAGTAAATGACACAGCAATCACACAATACACAGAGATTTTACCCTGGAAAACCAGCATTCCTTGAGCGTCCTGCTCCTTGTTGTCTTATTCATTCAGAATAAAAGGTTACATGTCTAACCTTGGTCCATACCGAATACACAATCGACATCATACCCTCTTGCTTACGCAAGAACAACCCTGTAGCCAATCCGGCTTACATCTACATGACCAACAAACTCTAAATTACAGACTCTTGGCGATTAGCCATTCATGATCTAAAGATTAAAGATTATTGATTAGCCTTTACGGCCTTACAACACGCCTTCTTTATAGGCTTTACAACAGGAAAAACCCTAAAGAAATGGCACCCAAAAACGGTTACAAATCCATGTAGATCATTGGCTACAAATCCCACGAATCTCAGGATTCTGTTACAGTCAACTACCAAGTCGTATTACCCGTTGACTACCAGTTGGCCTTCATTTGATCTTCAATTGATTGCCACATGCCCTCCTGTCGACCTCTTGTCGGTTGACCTCCTCGACTTGATGTCGATGTCTTTACCATGTCGAACTACCTCGACCTTCAACTTCGACATTACCCAGTCGACTAACCTCGACCTTCGACTTGTTGTTGATCCACCTCGAATTCGTCTTTACCCGGTCGAACCACCTCGACCTTCAACTTCGACTATCAATCGATCCACCCCGACTTTCACTGCAAAGAATATAACAACCCAATATTGAGGATCCTAGAGTGCTCTCTCATTTTGTCACCTTTTGAGCTATTCTACACTTGACTTGAGGGCTGACCCCACTCATTTGGACGTCACTCTAGCTGTTGGGGGATATTATGACTTGACTTGATGTGGAGGGTCATTTTCCATGCTTTGTGGAGGACTTTTTGATTGAGATTTGGACATGGTCATACCTTAGAGGCATTTTTTGAGGCTTTATGACCTTGATTTGAGGAGTCGTCCACCTTTTGAGGGTCTTCTCACTCTTTCCATGGGGTCGCTCGACATTTGGAAGCTAGAAGTTGGCCTATTCCTTGCTTCTGATGATTCTACACCATGTTTTGAGGATTGGACTACACATTTTCAAGAAAACATTGAGCACCTACACCAAATCAGCACCTCCTTTCTAAGATGTCCCCTTGTCATGAGGGTTTTATGTACAAATGGCATGGTTTACTTATAGTTTCACTTAGTCTCTTTCATTCTCCTAGGCTAGATTTTAGGAGATATAAAATTATAAAGAATGAGAAGGATGTAGAAGCCTCATCTATAAATTTAGGGTCTCCTCTCATTCCAATTTGTTGTTGTTGTTGGATATCATTTGACAATACAATTTGTTGAAGATCTACCTATTGGAGGTTTTGGTGTTAATTCATGGAGCTCTCGATGCATCAAAGATTTGTTATGTTAATTCAAGACTTCTACTAGCTAGCAAGATCGATACACTTTAAGGGTTATTCAACCTTTAGGAAGGAAGAAGTCTAGGGTTTCAAGATCTCGCCTTCTTTTTCCTTTGGCTCCTTGACAAGGGTTTCAAGTATTTTATTCAAGCCATAATTGATCTTGATGATGAAGGTTTTTCCCTTGTGGAATCCCTTCTTGAAGGGACTTGGTCCTCATACTTTATCTTGATTAAATGAGAGATTACTCTACCCTTGAAGTTCGTGACCAAATTTTGGATGGGCATACTTCTTGACCCCATAAGCCCTAATTAGAGAAAGGCACTTGTCTTCTCTCAACAACCAACCAAAAAACCCTAAAATTCAAAATCCTTTTATTTTTGTTTGTTTAGAAATAAATCTAACGGTGAAAAATCAAATAAAAAACCTTATTTAGATTTCTTTATTAGTCTAGTGTAAAGTTAACAGTTCATTTTATTTCCTAGACAATTTCATTGAAGGGTTTATGCTTAATTGTCCATCTCTAACCCTAAGAATGCAAAGCATCCCTATAGAAAGGTGCTTCAAGGTCTTATCTAACGTATTGTGGGATGATTTAAAGCATTTCTTAAATCTGGAAATTAAATTGCAGCAATAAAAATCAGATTTGGTGAAACCCTAAGGCTAGGGTTTGGTGTTTAAAGGTGTATTATTACTCATACCTAGCCTCTATTTCAATTCTAGATTATTTCTACATTAACTTATCAATCTAGAGGTGAAATTGATCTCTAAAGTGGTTTTAATTGCCTACTTAGAGATATCATTGGTGAATTCCAGTACTAATATTGGAAACACTAAGTGGGGTTCACCATCTTTTTATCAAATTCTTGCTTAGTTAGTAGTTATATATCCTTGGAACTTGTTTCTAAAACTTGTTAGTATCTTGCTGTATAGTATATCTATGTTACATATCAGATTTGGCACACACACATCCACTAGCTCCTAACACTCTTTCTCAAGTGGATATACTTGTGGTTTATTCTATTGTTTCTAATTGTTAATCTTTAAAGCATTTAATCACTTATTGGAATCCTTGTGCATGTTCTTGTTACATATATTTTGGATTCATTAAAGTAAATCGTAAGCCTGCATGGTCATAATTCAGTTAAAGAAATTTACTTTTCACAAACAGGGATAATCCCCTTGGCATCTAGGAGCTAGCCTAAAGTGAAGGGGAAAGTGTATTGAGATGGCAGTGGTGCACTTACCATCTTGTTGTCCCAAGTTAGCACTGTTATCCCCGATATCTAGGGATAACTAGGAGATCATGTCTCGAGGCCCACATGGTCCTAGACATGGAGTACCGAGAGCAGGAGCGACCTGAGCATGGTCCTGGAGG
>JZKD02S2189354.1:444862-470818 GCA_000966675.3 Picea glauca | reverse complement strand
AACCTTTCCTACAAACCGTGCGATAACAAGCACCTATGTTGGGACTTTTCACAAGGATGCTAGTTCAGGCAGTAACAAAAGGCATTCCCAAACCCATTTCTATAAAGGAGATTTCATCCTTACAATTGAATGGATGCTTAAAGAAAGGGTGTTAGTTGTATGCAACTCATGTGTAAGAGCCAAAAAAGTGTTGATGTTTTGGTAGTTGCAGGAGGTATTAACCTCCATGGATAAACCTTTGACTAGAATAGAATATTCTGGAAACAAGAGAAAACCCTAACATATGTGTGAAAACCCTAGAAAGGAAAGTCGGCTCTGCCAAAAAGATATATATATATATATATATATCCAGAAAAGGACAGGTCGGCCCTATTTGAAGAGACACTTGTTCACCTACCCAGATTAGTATAAGTAGAAGGCGCCCCAGCTCATTTGTGTTGATTTTTCAATAGGAAAGGCTTAAGCATGAAGTTCATTCCATTTTAGCATTTTACTTAAACCATAAACAAATTGTTGCAGCAACCAAGATCACAAGAAGAAACACCATGCACAAGTACACAAGAAATATCCTGGGAAAGCCTTCTCAACAAGGGAAGAAAACCCAGCCAATCCTTTGCTATATTCTTCAAGAGAAAGACCTCCACCACCAAGAAAACCTAGCACACAAAAGGGTGCTCACAAACCCTAAAAGACTAGCACCCAAGAGAGGTGCGCACTTTTCCCAAGAAGATGTACTTGCTGAAATTTCCAAACTCACACTTCAGATATGATTCCTCAATGGGGAATTTGCCTTTACTTATATTACACTGAACCTGCCAACAGAAGTGTCTATTGGCACAACAGGGCCGACCTCACTAACTCACAATATAATTAATAATTACCAAATTAATTATCTTTTACATTAAGGTGGGGTCGACCTGTACCCTTTACATTACAATTAGGGTTATAGGTAAGTCTGACTCTTGAATAATATAGCAAGGTATCTCATACACCCACTAGTGCTCAGCCACTAGGGGCACATCCATAGGGATGTCCATATCTCTATCTCACTGCATCTCACAGGAGAACCACACTCACTAGTGCTCAGCCACTAGGATCATGTTCACATGTGCTCATCCACAGGCACGTCCAACTCAGCAGATCGTCTTTCCCACTGCATTACACAGGAGTCACCTGGAGTTCATCATCTCAACTCTCTGCTCAGAGGATGCTAATACATCGTTTTCATCTTTGTCTCATAACAATGCACCCATCTCATGGGAATTCACACGTTCACCTTGTGCTCAGCCACAGGCACGTCCAACTCAACAGATCCCCTTTCTCACTGCGTTACACAAGAGAATCATCTAGAGTTCTTCTCAACTCTCTTTAAGGAGGAGGCCATCACTACGTTCCATTTATGTCTCAGATAGGAAAAACACACCCATCTCAGGGGCTCTCTCTCAGGTCTGTGTCCTGGAGGATGTCTCACGCAGTTGAAATCATCAACAATTTGTACATACACTCAGTCATCCAGAAGCAAGGCGCAAGTGTTGAGGAGGAGTTGCAGCAGCTACAAGGGTGCAGTGATTCCTCATTCAGTCTTTTGGTACTCTATCTTGTGCGCTACCTCTGGAGAAGGTATGCTACCCTGGTTTATCTGTTGGTTCTAGTGAGGCTTCCCAAAATCATTTTTTCTGTCAAAGGTTAAGGTGCTCGGGGTGGCTTTGTGCCTATGGTTGGGTAGCAATGGTGTAGCATTGCTTATGGTTAAACGAGCACAACATTCAAAGAGGTTATGGGCCCACACCACCTTCGAAATAGTCTAACCACTAGAAGGTAGATCCGCGGCTCTTCATCAAGCTCGTTGTAGCACAATTGTAGTTGTAGCTAGGGTTTCTGATCTTGCAGCATCAACAAACCCTAACCTGATTGTTCAGGCACTTTAAGTGAAGTGTTTGGCATAATTCTTGGATATCCTAGTGCACCCTAACCCGACGCATCTTCTGGTGCCCTCGGCCATCAAAAACGTCAAAGTTAAATTTTTGGGTCAAATTCAACATTTGACTCGTCAAAGTCAAAGTTTGACTATTCAAATTCAAAAGACTGGTCAAGGTCAAAGTCAAAGGCATTCATGACTTCTCCATAAAATCAGAGTGGAGCAACAGAAGCATGGTCTCTTGGTAGAGTATGGAAAACAAGGATTGACATCATCCTTACAAAGAACAAAGGGCAAAATTATGGAACCACACACTGAAGAGCAGGTGTCAAAGGATGAAGAGTTCGATTTTGGAGCTTCCAAGCACATGAACGTGGAGTAGGAGAAACAATAAAAAGCAACTACTGCAGATCTAAATCTCTAGAAAGAGAAGGGATCTTTGTCCAAGAAGCAATCGTAGAGCCAGAAAGATCTTAGATCTAATACATTCAGAGGAACAACACACTCTCTAGGTTGGAAAGAATACTTGTCAAGCAACTCAAGCGGAACAATAGCCAGACTCCAGGTTTGCATATCAGGTTTGTTATTTTTATTGTTGCTTAAGTATTGTAATCCTTTAGATTTTATTAATCCCATGAACAAATGAATACTTAGTAGCATGTACTATTAATATAAATGCTTATTGTACTTAATTCCAATATGAACTAACATCTCCTCTAGGAGATATTTCTTGTTCTTGGTCTTAGGAAGAACACCTTGGTAATGCTATAATGAATTACCATGAAATTGATATGTTCTTATATAAAATACTATTATATTGGAAATACTTTTGCTCTTGTTGTTCCTGTTTCGAGCAGGTTATCCTACAGGAAGGTTACCATAGAAAGAAAGACTTGAAAGGACTCAAAGAGAGTCAAAATTCAAAGGAAGTCAGTGATCAGGAGAAGCAAGGTTTCGTGACACTTTGCAGGATGCATAAGGGCATGCAGTAGATGGAAGCGTGGTTCACAGATTCTCTCAGGTAGAGGGAGTTGAGGGCAAAATTTGAAAAGAAGGATCTTGTAGGCTTCGTGCCGAGTTGTAGGCCTTGTGCCGAGTTGTAGGCTTCATATCGAATTGTAAGCCTTGTGTTGAGTTGTAGGCTTCATGTCGAGTTGTAGGCCTTGTGCGGAGTTGTAGGCTTCATGCCAAGTTGTAGGTCTTTGTGCCAAGTTGTAGGCTTTGTGTCGAGTTGTAGACTTCATGCCAAGTTGTAGGCTTTATGTCGAGTTGTAGGCCTTGTGCCGAGTTGTAGGCTTTATGCCGAACTATAGGCTACTTCAGTGAGATGGTCTGATATGTTGAGTTGTTGCTACACCAGTGAGACAGTCTGGTATGCTAGTGGCGTAGTCGAGAACATGTATGGTTGTGATGGTGTTTCTCGTAATATGATCTGGGTGATTATGAGATAACCTGTGTAGCTCTGGTGATGTTATCGGTCTGCAAGACCATGTAGGTCTTTCCCATGCCATGTGAGATGGATGAATAATGATGATAGCAATGATGATACTCACAACATGGGTGTAGCTATGGGTGAGCACGTCATGCGAGTGTAGCCCATGACGATGATGGTGACACACACTACGAGGTTTAGCTTGTTAAATTTGGCATCATCGATAGTCATTCTCCAATGAGAGGCCATATGGGCCACCCTGAGGCTAGCCAAGGAGATTTGGAGAATCAACTAGTCTTGTGAGGTATTGACAAAAGCTAGGGGGGAACGTACAACCTCTGTGAGTCAAACCAAAAGTCAGGACGAACGAGACACTATGTAAGTCTAATGCAAAATTCAGGGGGAACATACAACCTCTGTGAGCATAGACAGTCTAGTGCAAAAGTCAGGGAGAACGTACAACCTCTGTGAGCATAGACAGTCTAGTGCAAAAGTCAGGGGGAACGTACAACCTTTGTGAGCATAGATAGACCTTTGCAAAAGTCAGGGCGAACGTACAACCTCTGTGAGCCTAGTCAAGCCTTGTGAGCCATGAGCAAAAGTTAGATTGAATATAAAATTCCTATGAGTTAGAAACAAACGATATTCCTAATATTGCAAATGATATAAATGTATTGATCTAGTGCGTTGGCACATGTAACATTATCCACGATGAAGATAAATTCGAATTTCCTTGTAAAGGGTCGAGTTGTAGAAGTCAAAGTTGCATGTCTAGGTCAAAGTCATAGTTGTCAAGTTGTCGCATGTTGCATGCATGACATGCATGCAATGCATGCATGTCTAGTTGCATGCTGCATGCATGACATGTGCATGCTAAATTAGTACGCATGCATGCCAAGTCAAGGGTGAGTTGTAACTGAAGTCTCAAGTCTAGTTCTATTTTCGAACTAAAGTGTGAGGCTGAGTTATGTCAAGCATACCTTCTTACCTCTAATTCGAGGCATCTCCTCTTCTCCTATTCATTCCTTTATAAGCAGATTCATTCCTTTATAAGCAGAGGTCGACCCCCTATCTTCCACACAATGGTTATGCAAGGTAAGGGTGAATGTAGAGACAGCATATAGAGGCGCATATCAGCATAAAGAGGTAGCATAAAAGGTGCATAACAGTGGTGTCATAGCAACATATAGAGGCAGCATAAAAGGCACATAACAGTGTTGTCATAGCAGCATATAGAGACAGCATATAGAGGCGCATATCAGCATACAGAGGTAGCATAAAAGGTGCATAACAGTGTTGTCATAACAGCATATAGAGGCAGCATATCAGAGGCGCATATCAGTCAATTAGAGGAAGCTTCAACAACCCATATAAGAGCCGATATATCTCAATCTTTGAAAGAAACTCGGATACGTCTATATCAGCAAGGTCTCTTAGTTCTCTGTCAGGTCATAATCAACTTGGCAAGCTCTTTAAGAGCAGAGTTTTCATGGTGAATGTTTGTAAGTGATCTTATATTATTAATGCAATAAAGGAATATCGTTTGTTGGGGTTTTTCTCCCTATACATGGTTTCCCCAAGGTATATGTTAGGTATATGTGTTGTTGATGTGCATGCTTACGTATCTACATGAGTATTGTTATTAAGTTATGATTCTATATTGTTGAAATGTATTAAGCTGGAATCAAAGTGTTGAAGAATTTAAAAGAAATAATCCGCATAAGAAATCAAGCTCAAAATTTAACATAGCTCTAGTGTTCTCTAGCGAGTTGTGGCCCCTAGACGAGATTGACAGGTCCACATGGGTGTAGCCATGTGTGGCGTAATGATGCTACCAGTAGCATGGTCTACGTAACCATGACGAGAGGATCATGGCATAGGGAGCAAGGCTATGAAGACCAGAAGGAAACATCATGGTTGAATACCTCCCTAGCTAAGAGGGAGTGTTGATGTTTTGGTAGTTACGGGAGCTATGAGCATCCATGGATAAACCTTTGACTAGAATAGAATATTCCGGAAGCAAGAGAAAACCCTAACAGATGTGTGAAAACCCTAGAAAGGCAAGTCGTCTCTGCCAAAAAAATAAATAAATAAATATATATATATATCCAGAAAAGGACAAGTCGACGTTGTTTAAAGAGACATTTGTTCACCTGGCTAGATTAGTATAAATAGAAGGCACACCAACTCATTTGTACATACACTCAGTCATCCAAAAGCAAGGCGCAAGTGTTGAGGAGAAGTTGCAACAGCTGCAGGTGTGAAGTAATTCCCTGTTCATCCTTTTGGTACTGTATCTTGTGCGCTACCTATGGAGAAGGTGCGCTACCCTGGTTTATCTGTTGGTTCTAGTGAGGCTTTCCGGAATCATTCTTTCTGTCAAAGGTTAAGGTGCTCGAGGGTGGCTTTGTGCCTATGGTTGGGTAGCAATGGTGTAGCATTTCTTTTGGTTAAACGAGCACAACATTCTAACAAAAAGTGTATAAGCGCAAATCTTAAGGACCTTCTAGTGTTTAAGAGTATGCAGATGTATTTGGGGAGATACATTACCACCAAAAAGAGATATTGATTTCTCTATCTAAGACTTCATACAGAATGGGTACATCTGAATGCAATTAGAAGAATTGTTAAAGAAAGGGTGTATACACCCAAGTGTCTCTCCTTGGGAGAACTGGTGCTCTTTGTAAAGAAGAAAGATCGAACTTTGCGGCAATGCATTGATTTTAAACTACTGAACAAGGTAACTATGAGAAATAAATATCCTTTGCCAACAATTGGTGACCTATTTGATCAACTGAAAAGAGCAAAGATCTTTTCGAAGATAGATCTGAGATCGGGCTACCATCAGATAAGGATAAAGGATGAAGATATCAATAAGAAATCTTTCAGAAGCAAGTATGGGCACTATGAATTTGTAGTGGTGCTATTTGGACTAACAAATGCACCAACTACCTTCATGTGCTTAATGCATGGAACATTCAAAAATTACTTGGATAAGTTTGTCATTGTATTCTTAAATAACATTCTTATTTATTCAAAGTCAAAGGAAGAGCATGAAAAGCACTGGAGGTTTGTACTACAAGTACTAAGAGAGCATCAATTGTACATGAATTTAAGCAAATGTTCCTTTTATTAGAGGCAGATTCATTACTGAAGACACGCCATCTCTAAGGAAAAAATAGTAGTAGATGTAGAGAAGATTGAAGCTATTAAAGAATGGCGCACACCTAAGAACCTGGCTAAGATAAGGTCATTTGCGGGACTTGACAGATACTACAGAAGACTCATAAAAGGATATTCTATGATTGCCCATCCCATTACATCTTTACAGAAGAAAGGAATTAAATTTGAATGGACACTAAAGTGTGAAGAAAGCTTCCAATTGTTAAGGAGCATAAAAAGAACTATGTCACACATGACTTAGAGCTCGTTGCAATATTTCATGCACTGAAGATGTGAATACATTACTTGATGAAGAGAAAGTTTGAGTTAAGAATAGAACATAGTGGCCTGAAATATTTCTTTGAATAGCATACTTTAAATGCCAGGAAAACAAGATAGCTGGAATTTCTCAATGAATATGACTTTGATATTGAACAATTTAGAGGGAAGGAGAACAAGGTTGTTGATGCATTCAGTAGAAGAGTACATGCAATGCATGCAACAACCATTTCTATGTGCACATCTGATTTGAGGAACACAATTCTTGAGGTTGTTACCTTCGATGAGCATTATCTTCATATTAAAAAAGGCTTACAGAAAGAGAATGTACAACAAAACTATGAGGGTTATAAGTTGGAAGAGAATGGCCTTCTTATGCATAAAAACAGAGTCTATGTTGCTAATTCATATGAATTAAGGAAACTAGTTTTAAAAGAAATGCATAATGTTCCATAAGTTGAACATCCTAGCTGTCAAAAGACAATTGCAGTAGTAAAACGTCAATATTTTTGGCCAAGAATGAAGAAGGATGTGGCTGATTATATAGCAAGGTATATGGAATGTCAAAGAGTAAATGTTGAACACAAACATCCAATAGGTATGCTACAAGCATTACCAATTCCAGAGTAGAAATGGAAAGTGATAACTATTACCCTCTCAATGGTAGCAACTTTTGGATACCCTTACAACGATATCATGTACCTGTCTACATGATGTTATCATGCATCTCTGATCAGTTCCAGACTCAGTCCTTTCTATTCTCCAATTGGGACCTAATGCAGGATTGATGAACCATGATGTGGTTATTTCAAATGCTTAGATACACCTTGATGGTCCAAGTCATTCCATAGATACTCCATGTGTAATATTTGCTTAGACATGATGGTATAACCTCCTAGTATGTCATGAAGTTGTGGTTACCTTACAACGGTTGACTAGGATGTCATAACATACAAAGTTTTCTCACTTGCATCGTATTACCATGGGGAACATATTTCTGGTTAGAAGTGTGTCATTTTCTGAGATGACTCATACTACTAGATGTTTAGACTAGATAGAACAATCCATATCCCAACTATACTAATCATTTTCATCTCCCTAAGTATCACTCGTTTCCATCCACAATGAAAAAATAATTGCATGGTTAAGAGCAAAGCAAATAAAGTACAACTACTTCACTATGGTCGCCCCCCTTTCAAAGTCCTAATGATTAATGAAAAGAAAAGAAAGGGGAAGTGTGTGTAGAACGAAGTAGTAAAGCTCCTTTTAGAGGCTACTATAAAAAAATGCCTAGCTAAAATAAAGCTAGAGGCATAGAAAAGTGACTTGTGCATGTCTAGAACTTTGAGGGTCATCACATGATCATCGCCCTTCCCCTTTTATCACCAATTTCATTAATTGCCTATCCTCCACATAAAAACTTAGGAAATATGGGTTTTTATTAGGATGGACTCATTGAAAACAATTAATAATGTTTCCCTAGGTAAGACTTAGGCAAGTGTCAAAATTAATTTAAAGTGTTGTATTTTCTAGGAAATTGTCACTTTGAACTATGACTTAGTGATTTTCTAGGAGGCTAGACCCATTATCCTAGGTGGATATAACACATTGGACTGCTATTGGACCCATTGGACACATGGAGTGCCCCCTTTCTATTTGAGCACATGTTTAATATCACAACTTAAGTGGAAGGGCGAATTGCATCTTTACACGTGATTTATTTCATTAATGGAGCACGACATTGAGCTTATTTGACCAATTTGACGCTCTCCTAATGAGGGGCACACCATGAAAATCATTATTTTATTGTGATTTGACTTTGTCCAAGGAAGAAAATCATTATTTTTTGTAAAAGCACGTTTAAAAATATTAGCTTGCTCAAGTTTGTTGTAGCAAATGGTTTTTACCTATGGTATTGTTTTTAACAATGGTTTTTACCTATGGTATTGTTTTTAACAATGGTTTTTGTAAATGGTTTTGGTCCTCCTCTTCATCTGTAAAAGAGGAAGGACTCTCATTTGTAAAAGGGGATTTTGGAGAATAATAAAGGAAGAATGTCTGCCTAAGGTCGTGGTCTATTGTTTTGGGGTTTTATATTTGCTTAATGAAGAGTTCTTGGGATCTTTGTTGCTGAAAAGGAGAGTGGTGCAAGTTAGCATTGTGTTGGAGAGTTAGGAGGTAACTCTAACCCCCACTCAATTTTTTTTTTTTTTAATTTGGATTTATTTAAAGAAAGGCTTTTTAGTTTTGCTTTATTAGATCCAGATTTTCTTTTTAAACTTTCATTGTATCAGGTTGCTTGCACAGGTTGATTCAACCCCCTTAGTACAAGCCCCATCCTCTCAAGAACTGATGCATTTCCCCCAGCCAATGGTGAGGGAAAACACCAGTTCACTATTTTATTAATAAACCCTAGAACATCTTGACTCCATGGCCCAATCGCAGGCTAATTTCTTCCCCTAATTTTTTTCAATCAAACCCTCTTAAATTTTAGCTATAATTTTTTTAATTTTTTTTTAGCTTAAATGTTAAATATGTCAATATTATAGCTGGTCAATTTTAATTTTTTGCCTTTTGTTCCAGCAAAAAATTGAAAAAAAAAAATTTATTGAGTCAAGATTTGTAAAAATGTCAAAGTCTAGTGTGAATTCTAAATTTTTTAATTATCATTTTTAATATTTGTTACTCTCTCTCTGTATATACATATAGATATATATACATCCATACATACATATATATATATATATTGTCGTCCCCAACACACTGTCCTCTGAAATATTTGGGTGTGTGGTCTAGCCATCCCGAACACTTGTCCCCTCATACCCGAAACTAGTGCAACATATTTAAATTCTTAAAGTAAAAGTTGGCGTTATCCTTTACCTTTCCCTTTCTATCCTTTTACTTAAATTTTTAACATTACCATTAACAGTTCCATGATATTTGAGAGTCGTTCCAACCTCATCAAACTTCATACAAAGAAAGTAGAATTTCATATCTCATTCAGAGTTCAACAGACTTAATAGTTTTCAAGATTTCAACATTTTAAGATTGGTGGGAATAGAATATTTCAAGACTAAATATTATCATCTATGACGGTATGGGATTATCATTTAATCAAGAGAACCAAGCCCTCTATTACCCTATTGTTGGTGTTGACTATTGAACTCATCTATCATGACCTTAGTAAAAATGTACCCTTCACTCAAGCCAAAACCATTGATTTAGCATGTAAGCTTTCTACCTCATTTTAATGTTAGGATGAGCCAATTTCATCAAAATTAAAGGGTGTTAACTTTAGCAACAACAGGGTGGATGAACATGGATCCACAAGTAGCACCAAGCACTATCCCTAAAGGATTGAAGCAAAGGCCATAGAAAGAGGCAGAGAGTGCTACTAATGATGAGTATTCCAATACAGGGTATGATTTTGATAATATGTAATTATTTGTTGTAGCATGATGTTTTTTGGACTTTGGAGGCCATTTACATCCTTCATGTTAATGTATTTTATTTCAAATATGTATCACACTTAAAGTCATTTTGCTATATACACCCTTACAGGCTATATAGATGAGCAAATTTTGTATATTTGGGGTCTAATGGTTTGGATATATATATATATATATATATATATATATATATATATATATGGTGAAGGGTATATATATATATATATATATATATGGTGAAGGGTGGAGAACAAGAGGCCTGTTATGATCCATAGTGTTTTAAAACTCAGTTGACTTGGACTCGGACTCGACCGAGTTGACCCTTGAGGATACTAACTCGGCTATCAAACTAGATCAAGGATCGATTTAGTACCAAATAGGTCCAACTCAACCAAGTTTATACCTGCTCGACCGAGACGATACCAGCTCGGTTGCTATAGGCCACGATGCCCTTTTGGAGAAAAAAACAATTAAAAAAATTACTTAACCCTAGATTCTCTCACCCTAAACCCTAAAAGCACACATAAATGACATTAGAACAATGTTGTATGTGTACAAAAGGATGAGAATGACTACGTCTTTGAAAACTACAGTAGAGCTAATTAGAAGGCACAATTCTAAGCATAACAAATGCTGGGAGCCAATATCGTTTAATAAGCATTGTCTAGTATTTTTTATCTCATTATCTAATGTTATATGAAAATACAATATGCTAAGAGTAGAGGATATTTACTAGGTTTTCTCAAAAAATTATTCACTAACTCTATTAATTATCTACCAAAAATATTGGGGAAGGTACCTTGGTCTTGGTAAATTTGTAAGTACTATTGTAAATTCTGTAATGTTTCAACATGTAATTAATAAGGTCCAAAACCAACAACAATAATTAAATATAGTTTCACATGCACAATCATAGTTCAAACATAAATGATGAAGAGAACTTGATGTCAAATAGAAAATTCCCAAACAGATTTCTAAAAATTGTAACTTATGTTACTGCTATGTAGTAGGCCAATAGCTTGTATCCTCTTGTTTTTTGAACTCTAGAGGCCATTTAGAGCCTTGTTGACTATGTATTTTGTTTCAAAAATGTATTGCACTCCATGCCATTTCGATATATTTACCCTTACACGTTATATAAATGAGCAAAATTTGGATATTTTGTCTAAAATGGTTTAGAATCATGGTTTGGAATCTTGAAAATAAATTTTTTTAGTCAACTGAGTCATAAAATTCAAACTGGTTCAATTCCGAGTCGAGTACAAGCAAACCCTCAACTGATTTTGAGGCCAAGTTCAAGTTTAAAAACAACGGTTATGGAAGAGGCACCTTAGTGGTTACATGAGGAGTAGGAGCAAGGGGCAAGGGATGACGACCCACAACCATATGGGGCGAGGAGGAGACAAAGAGTGAGGAGATTGATGCGTAAGCCTCAACACCACTTGCTACATATAGTGAGACGCCCACTAATGACCATCCATATCTAACCTTGGGCCTTCTTCTATGAGAAGACAAGCCATTGCCTTTGCTTACAAATGGGGTAAAGGGACTTGGTAGATTAAGTATTGTAGATGATGTTAGGATTTCAGGATGAGCCCATGATAACCAAATGAGACAGTGGTGTTCATATGACAAAAACACCTTTAAACAATGAAGAACATCGTTGTAAGAAGACCCCAAAGAGCACAAAGCATTGTGTGTATTTTGCATGTTGAACAAGGGAAAAACCTTGCCAATAAATAGATTTAGGGTTTACCTCTAACGACCCCAAAAGGTGGGACCAGAAGAACCACTAAATTGGTTAACCATAAATGAAGTGGTCCCAAAGGTGTACATCCCTCTAGTTGGATTTACATTAAATATCCTCACATCCTCCCCTAAACACAACTTGGAGGATATATGAAGGTGGCATTATCTCAACAGCGCCCATTAATGACAACCCCCTACAGCCAACATCAGTACTGCAACTTGTCTTGTAACATTAAAGAGATATCACATCTTCTGTCATTCCCCCCTTAACACAAGTGGGATAGAAATATTGACATCCAAAATACCTAACAATAATGAGGTACAACATATTAGTTACCTTCACAACACCTCCACCCAATCCTCTACAGAATGTGGTGAAGCAAAGTCATGCAACAAGGATCACAATGGATAGATCTCTAGAACTTGAAACTCTAAAACATCTCCACACACAAAGGTGGAGCAACCAGAGCCTATGAGGAAGCAGTCATAATAGGTTTCCCAAAAAAACGTTTTCAAGAATAGTCTCGAAAATCATAGTGCTATCAACCAAGCAATCTCAACCATGGATGTTACAAACATAACCACTCCTAAATCATGCAACAAGAGCATCAAACATATCCAAATTTAGAGCTATCAAGAATAGTGCACAACACAAAAGAAAGTAAACTTAGCATTCTTTTCTCAAAAATACCTCTCTGTTTCTCGATGTGTATCGAAAAGCATTTCCTCACTTCAGCACTGATATGAGCAGTCCCTTGACCTTCACCTACTTCTTCTTCTACTTCCCCTCACCATCTCTTCATCAAACAACTTTGTTGATTTGTGTCAACCAGTTGACACCATTAGTGGGATTTCAACAACATCAAGTTGGGTTTATACAGGTCAGCAAGCTCAACAACATTCCCCCTAAAACACAACTTGAGGGATCACAATAGTCAATAAGGCTCACATTCAAGGCCTCCATTCAAAGTTCTCCCGCGTGCAAAACATACCAACAAGACTATCCAACAAAATAGTCCAACAATGACTCTGACAATAGTCGATCAATCAACAAGAATAAAGAGAACAATACGAGTGTACAATGGATGATACACATCTATATGGACTCCTCAAGAACCTATTCAAATGCTTCTACAATCAATCATCAATCCAACCCTAATCAATCCTAATAGTCAACAGGGGTTCAATATTTTGCCTCTTAGGCCTCATGCGCAAAGATTTGCAAGCATTACTGCCACCATATAAAGAATTTTGACTCTTGGATGAACTCCTATTTCTATCTTGAGAATGTCGATATGGAAAAAAGTCGTGTTCTCGCTGATAAAAAGTTCCAAGATGTGATTCCTGCTCAACCAAAGGCCCAAGGTGTCCCTACAGATCAACAAAATTGTCATCTATCTCCAACTCATGCATACTATCATCAACCAAAACAACAGTCAATGTTTGCTACGCTCTTTGCAACTCAATAGAATGAACGTCAACAATAAACAAAACAACAAGTATAAAATAACTTTATTGCAAATCAATGGCTAGAATGACCTCCATGTGGCAATGGAGTCTCCCCATATCCACATCATGATCTCAAGCATCTCATCTCAGAATCAATAGGGACAAAAATACACTGTCCACTCTTCCTAAGTCTTCCACTTGTATATCCCATTTGGCATAAAAACTAGGACCCAATACCTCTAGTATATTACTCAAATTCAAGAGAAACCAATTCATTAGTAGCCAATAAGGCATGAAAAGTAGGCACATCATCAATATCATCCTTCTTACAAACTTTATCACTACTAGCAATATCATCAAAGATATAATTAGAAACATCATGAGAAGCACCATCATCAATACATTGTTGAGAAAGACATTTAGCATCCTCCAAAGCATCAAGTAGCTCTTGCTTATTATAATAGTTATTTATGAGGTCTTGACAAAGATCCTTATTGTTTTTTTGTAGCTCATCTATATAAGATGTCGAGCTCTAAACTAGGTCAAATTACTTCTTAAAAGAAAAAGTTACTTATCGACGCAATCTTTTAAGTTACCTTCAATATTTCTTAAATTGGTGACTTCTTGAACAAGGTCCTAATTGAGGTCACGCAAGTCCTTGATCGTCTTGTCCCTTTCATCAATGTTTTCAAACTTGAAACCGACCTTAGAATCGATTGAGGATCCACTCAGACTCAACTCAAAATCGGACCGGTTTGAATTTTATGACTTGGTCTACTAAAAACTACATAAAATATTAAAAAAGTTTATGAAAAATATATAGTCAACGAGGTTTTAAATAGCCTCTAAAGTCTAAAAAACATCATGCTACAAGCTACTAGCCTACTACATATCATTGATCAACTTGATCAATCATCAAACTCATCACCACTGTTGGAGATGGGATCTCCTCGACATGAGCTAGTGCCTACCATCCCTAACACTACTCCTATTAGAGGATCCAAATCCAAACAAATCCACACCAAGTTATCAATATCAAGATCAAACTTTGTTAGGTTAGTCTACTCTACCCATTTTGAGGTTGGTTCAATATCATCCAACACAATAGGATTTGTATTAGATCTTTTGTTCAGTAACTGGAGTAGTTATTTTCATATTCTGGACCTCCTATTTTTTAGGAGTCGCAAAAATTATTTTTGGTTTGTCTAGTTTTAACATGTCTATATTTCGCAGGTGGCATGTAGTATTGGAGCAGGGTAACATTTGGCGTCTTCTAATGGCTTAGTGGACGTGTCTTCATTTCGGGGAAGCTTAGTTTGTTGGAATTCTAACAACAGCTAAGTCTACTAAATTTTGGATGGGATGTGAAATTATATTTTCGTTGTATGAGGTTCGATGAGGTTGGAACCCCTCTCAAACATCTTAAAACAATTAATGATAATATCAAAAATTTAAAGAAAGGTTTTCACTTTCTGTATCATTCCAAGTTGGCTTGTGGCTCTAAAAACTCCAAATGCTCACAAATGATCAATGACGTGTGCTTTTAGGGTTTAGGATGAGAGAAACTTTAGTTTAGGTAAACAATTTGTCCAACCCCAACCTATAGGGAAACATCCCAATACGGACCATAGTTTTTAAAACCTTTCTGAGTCGATATGAAGCCAGCAAATCAGTCGAGTGGATAGCGGGCCGAATCAAACTGGCCATCGAATCAGTTCGGTGACCAGTTTGGTACCAAATCGACCGAGTCGAAGAACGACTCGGTCGGTTCGGTACCAAACTCAAGTCTATGCCTACTCAGCTAGTTCATTTCAACACCCACCCGCACGAACTATTGCTTAAAAATTCAATTTTTTTAATTAAAAAAAATAATAATATCTAAACCCTAAAAACATGTTATAAATACACCCCCTCTACTATAAATACAAAAACAGTTAAATGATCTCATCTTCATGCAGTACAACCTTCGGCTAAGACGCAACCAATTGCTAAAAAAAAGACATGATACAGATCCCATTGTGTTGGATGAAATTGATCCAACTTAAGAATGGGTAGAGGAGTCTCACCCAACAGAGTTTGATCCTAATAGAGATATGGATGGCTTGGAGTTGGGTTTGGTTTTGGACTTAGTTCCACTAGGAGGATCCGGAGTAAGCGAAGCACCAGGCATGGCACATGCAAGCACTAGTCGTGTAGCTCAGCCAACTCGTGCTTTTGCTAGCACTACTTCTACTGCAGTGGAAGATGTCCCTGAGGAGTCCAAAGTCTCTGAGTTGGAGGATGATTTTGTAGTTGTTGTCGATGATCCCATTTCCAGCAGTGGTGATGAGTTTGATGATTGATCATGTTGATTAATGATATGTAGTAGACCAGTAGCTTGTAGTTATAGGTGTTTTATGGATTCTAGAGGCCATTTAGAGCCTCACTGATTATGTATTTTGTTGTTGATATGTATTGTGCTCTGGGCCATTTTGATATATACACCCTTACATGGTGTATAGTGTTGAAGATTGAGTAGCTTCGGAAGATATCCTTATTGTATTTGACCAAGACAAACCCTAAAGAATATTATTATATTATATTTGTTAATTAGGCCCTATTGTGCCTTTGTAAAAGTCGGCCCTATTGTGCCTTGACAACTAAATGTAAATTAAAAGGGTAAAGTAACAGGTCGGCCCATGTTAGAAAAGTAGGTGTGCTCGTTTAACCATAGACAATATAGCAATATTGTCACCCAACCATAGGCCGAAGCCACCCCCGAGCACCTTAACCTTGACAAAGAATAATTCTGGAAGCAAACCATAGACCTAATAGCCAATCAATGTAGCGTACCTCTCTCCAGAGCTAGCGCACAAGGCAAAAATTCCAAAGTCCAAGCCTAAAACCGAAAATAGAAGTTGCAGTAGCTGCAGCTGCAGCTACTCTCCAGACTTGCGCACTTACTAAATTTTTGCAGTGCGAACTAGATTTCTGCAGTTGCGAGCTGTATGTATACAAATGAGCTCTGGCATCCTGTATTTATACTGCTCTTTCTTAGTTGTCTCGGTCGACTTCTCTTTCTGGAGGCTAAAGACTCAATATTAAATTATTTTCTTTAGCCGACTTGTCTTCTAGGGTTGTATCCAATGCTTTAGGGTTTCTTCTTGCTTCCTGGAATATTCTATTCTTGTCAGGGTTACACATGGAGGTTAATACCTCCCGCGGCTACCATAATATCAACACTCCCTACTAGCTAGGGAGGTATTGAAGGCAATGTCTTGAGCACAAACATACCATTCAACCGGTAGCATCATCATAGCCACTCAAACTATCTCATGATGAAATCACGAGCACCATCATCACTATCAGTATCATCTGACAGCATCAACTGCATCATCTATTTAAGCCATACTCCATCTGAGTAATGATGTTGAATAAGTCACTCACTCCACAGAGTGATACAAGAACTATTCTTCTAATCCAGACATATGTCTTAGAAGAATAATCGTTCCAACAAATGTTGGAAGCCACGCCATGGGATACAAGGAGTCAAGGACTATTCTTCTAATCCGAACATACATCCTAAAAGAATAACTATCCTAGACCATACACTGACTATCCATCTAGCCGACAATCATTTTCAACACTACTAATAGTCTTCATGGCAATCAAAAAATGCCATTCAATAGAACACAATTGTGTTTATCCATAGTAGTACACAACTACTATCCAGTGGTACACAACCACACCAAGTAGCACACGACTACTTGATAAGTGACACATAGTCACAAACAGTGGAACACATCCAACACAGTGGCATATAGCTACTGTCTAGAGACATACAGTCTCCACAATGATCATATCATCCGATCTCAACCTATATAACAATATCATGATACAAACTGAGTCATCTGGGCCATTCTTCCACTCACATCTGTGAGATCTGGAAGAGCATCTTCTCTCAGAAGGTAAAACATCAGCCATGGGCTATCTGGACTATTCTTCTCAAACATAGAAGAATAATTGTCCCTGATTTCTAAGTCTGGACCATTCACCTAACTGAGCCATTCCTCGGCACTAATCATAGTACAAACTGGAGAGAATGAGTCTACCCTAGGGAATGCATGTCCCTGATTGTTGAACATGGACCATTCACCTAACTGGGCCATTCTTCCGGCACTAATCATAGTGCAACCTGGAGAGAATGAGTCTGCTCTAGGGAATGACTGTCCGGACTATTTCCTGAGAAAATGACTGTCCTGCACCAACCTCCAAAACGAACCATTCTTCGAAACTGCTCACAATTGTGAACTTCGAAAGAATGACTGCCCGACGAGGCGGACCATTCTACTTGACCACCACTCAGAGTGACTGCCAAGAAGAATGATTGTCCTAGACCATTCCCCCATGCTGGCCACAAGGGGAATCGTTGTCTATGGTACATCAGCAATCTATCGAACCATTTTCATTACGAAAATGATTGTCCGATCTGGACCATTTTCCGAACTGGAAAATGCATGTCCATCAGAAATCTCAAACCACTTTCCGAACTGGAAAGGAAATGCTCGTCCTGGACCATTTTTTGAACTCAAAAACGATTGTCCATAAATCAATAACACATCAGTGCTCCCTCCCAACCTAGGAGTAATCTCTTCCTTTTTCAATAAGGAAGTTGTCTCCACGAGCCCCAGCTTGTTTCTTAAGTACGCAAACTTTTCATCTTGGATAGAGGCTTTACCAAAATATCTATTATCTGCTCATCTGTGGATATATATTGGAGAACCATTTCTCTTTCATGGACTTCACGGAGAATATAATGCTTTATCTCAATGTACTTCGGTCTGTCATGGAACATTAGTTTTCTCTGAAGGATTCATATAGCTCTGATCATTACAATATATCATGGTCGAGTTCAACACTTCGGTTTCCTGCTAGCTCATGACATCGTGGCAAAGCTCAAACTAAAACATATCCAAGTAGCACTTCTTCTGTCATCATGAGAGTTTACCATGGATTAGCAATCCATCATCTCGGACTTCTGAGTAACTATTCTGATATGCTATCTCTGTTATAGAAAATTTTCACCACGCTTTTGTTGTATATGAGATACTCTGCATTAGGTTATTTGAATCCATACAAGGTCTTCTTATATCTACATACATGGGTCTCTTTCTGGTATAAGCTTCTTTCTCACTTGTTTTATCTGCAAAGAATAGTCTTTTACATGTAAATTCCAATCCATGGATATTGGTGAGCTGACGTTATAGTTTTTCTCCCTCCTTCTGGAAGAACCTCTGAATCTCGCAATGCTTCCATTCACAAGTATTTTTCACATTTTCTTACATACACTGTTCTTTATCATAATTTCCATTTCTTCTACTTGATTTCTTCTAGTGGGTTCAAACCAAGCTGGTAGTCTTGCGATTCTCAGTATAATAACTGGTTGTTTTGGATATTCTTTCTTTCTTGGAATCTTCATGTTCTTCCTCATGTTTCTCTTTAGCTCTTCGGTCCATGGAGTCTTCTATAGATTCCATGCCCTGAAGATTCCAACTTCTTCCTTTCATCATAGGATCATGGATGTAGATGGATAACTAAGGATACTTTAAGGCTTCTTTTCGAAGAAGACTTCTTCTGAACACGTGTTGCTTATCATGGCTACTACTTTCAATGGGAACATGGATATATACTTCATAATGCTCAATGGATCATATCATTTAGGATTACCTCCCTCCTAATCCTTGTTTCATGTATGAATGCATGCTCTTCTTTTTGGAATTCTATAATCAGCTTTCACTATCTAAGAGAGTCCATGCTTCCGTCTGCATCCTTATTGCCTTCTGCAAAGTGTCACAGGTCTTTTTCTAATTTCCTCTTGATTGTTGACTTCTTTCTGTTTTGACTTCTTCTAGGCCTCTTCAAGTTTGATTCTAATTTTGGCTTATCTGGCAGTTGTTACTTATATAATAGCTTCCACAGGAATTGTTACAAAGGATTGTCAACATACTTCATCCTTTCAGATACATTACTTGACTAGTAATCACCGTAATAGTAATCATTATCTTGTTATTCTTCCATAGGTATTGTTTCACTGACCATCTTATCTTCTAAGAAATAGATATACAGGAACTATGTAAACATGGTATGTACAAGGACTATGTTACAGAAGAATATTGTTACCTTGACTAGAAGAAGAAATTTGCTTCATCTTGTTTGACTTTCTTTTAGGGTTCCTTTTCTTCGACAACTGTTGCTTCCTCTGTTTCCTTCCTTTTCTTTAACTCGGGACAGTGATTCTTGTAGTGACCATATTTTCGACAGTTGAAGCATTGTATTTTTGACATATCCTTCTCTTTATTTGGTTTCTTCCTTGAGTCAAACTTCTTCTTATTCATGTATTACTTGAACTTTGTTGTGTAGGCTTGATCATCATCTTTCCTTTCGAATATCTCTTTTGCATTAATCCTTGATTCTTCTTGTGCACAGCAAGTCCAAAGTTCTTCAAATTTGGGATACTCCTTTCTTGTGTTCATGCTTGTAGCAAATGCATCCCATGTCTTAGGAAGGCCATTGAGTACTATATGTTAATGTTTAAGCCATTATTATAGTTCTTTGCATTTCAATAGATAACAGCAACATAAGACAAGATCACTGCGAAATACACAATCACAAGAGACACAGCATTTATCCTGGGAAACCCTCTAGGGGAAGAAAACCCAGCAAAACTTCCATATTAACTTCCATATTATAGATAGCCAATACAATGCCAAGAGATAACTTAAGCTAATACAAAAGATCCTCTCCCAAAGGTGCGCCACTCTCTCCCTTTCTTCTCCAACTGCAGTTCCGAAACTTGTCTCTCAATGAGCAAGTTAGTTTTTGTGTCTAAGTGAGGCGCTAGCCTCCTTATTTATATAAATCTGGCACGTGTGAAGTGTCTCTTCACTGGCAGGGCCGACTTCTCAAACTGGGTGGTTATAACCACCTTTAGTATATTTCGGGGCCTCTTGATATATTCTGGGGCCAACTTCTTCTTTTGCCTTTTACAATTACATTATGACCAATCCACAAAAGGGGATTTGGTCCTTATACAATAGTCGACATGATCAATCCACAATGGGGATTGATCCTATGAATAATATATCAAATAATAATAAGAATACACTTTGCAGTTACATTATTTCAACACTGCCCCTTAACAAGACGGGTATTCTTCAACAGCATCAGGCGAGAGAGAGAGGACAACATCATCAACAGCATCAAGTGGGTGAGAGGACAACATCATCAAAATCATCTTGGAACACTGACTGGCGTATCTATAAATCATCGAAAGTTTTCTTCATCAGCAGCATCGTCATTCTCAAAGGAATGTAATCATCATCTGCATCAATATGTATTAGTATAAAAATGATACATCATCATCATCACAGCACGAGGTTGGCTCATCATAATACAGCACTGGCTTTACGTCACAATTGTCAAGATGGAAGCTCAGTACTCATCTTGCTTTACGTCACAGCAATCAAGCTGGAAGCAAGATACTAGACTAGCTTTATGTCACAGACTCACAGCTTCTCAAGCTGGAAGCACAGTACTAGTCTCATCTCAACGTCTTGCTCTACGTCACAGCACTGAAGCTGGAAGCAAGATACTAGACTGGCTTTACGTCACAACTGTCAAACCGGAAGCACAGTACTAGTCTCATCTCAACGTCTTGCTTTACGTCACAGCACTGAAGTTGGAAGCAAGATACTAAACTGGCTTTACGTCACAGCTATCAAGCCGTAAGCACAGTACTAGTCTCATCTCATCGTCTTGCTTTACGTCACAACCATCAGGTTGGAAGCAAGATACTAGACTAGCTTTACGTCACAGCTGTCAAGCCGAAAGCACAGTACTAGTCTCATCTCATCGTCTTGCTTTACGTCACAACAATAAAGCTAGAAGCAAGATACTCGTCCTGCTTTACGTCACAGCAATCAAGCTGGAAGCAGGATACTAGACTGGCTTTACGTCGTAGTTGTCAAGCCGGAAGCACAGTTCTAGTCTCATCTCATCGTCTCGCTTTACGTCACAACCATCAAGTTGGAAGCAAGATACTAGATTGGCTTTACGTCACAGCTGTCAAGCCGGAAGCAGAGTACTAGTCTCATCTCATCGTCTTACTTTACATCACAGCAATAAAGTTGGAAGCAAGATACTCGTCCTGCTTTACGTCACAACAATCAAGCTAGAAGCAGGATACTAGACTGGCTTTATGTCACAGCTATCAAGCCGGAAGCACAGTTCTAGTCTCATCACATCATCTTGCTTTACGTCACAACAACTACTCCCCCTTTCGAGGAAGGTCCTTTCAGACTATACCAAGCTTATCTCGAAAGTGCTCAAACTTTACACGAGATAGAGGCTTGGTCAACACATCAGTAACCTGTTCATCCGTGCTAACATACTGGAGCTTTGGCTCCTCTCTGCACCATGTCATGGATGTAATGATATCGGATCTCTATGTGCTTCGACCTTTCGTTGAATACAGGATTCTTTGTCGTCTTTATGCAGCTCTGGTTGTCACATAGGATCGTGGTTGCTTCCATCTCTAGGTCAAATAGACCGGTCAGCAACTTTCGAAGCCATATAGCTTCGCAGCTGGCAGAACATGCAGCAATGTATTCTGCTTCTTCCCTGCTGAGAGCAATGCTGGATTGCTTTCTACTCTGCCATGAGATCATGGCTGATCCCAAACTGAAACAGCATCCTGAAGTGCTTTTCCTGTYAGAAACACTTCCTGCCCAATCTGCATCAGTATATCCACTCAATGTGAAATCATGCTCTCCATCATAGCTAAGACCACAATCTATTGTACCCTTAAGGTACCTCATCACATGTTTTGCAGCCATGAGGTGAACATGTCTGGGTTCTACCAGAAACTGACTCAAGGTGTTCACGGCAAAACAAATGTCTGGTCTGGTGTTCGTCGAGTACATCAGCGATCCAATAATCTGTTTGTACAGTGTGGCATCAATCAATTCTGACAAAGTATCGATCAGCAGCTTCAGCTTCGTTTCCATGGTTGTATTCATGGGCTTGCACTCTAACATGTCGAATCTCTTCAAGATTTCGACTGCATACTTCCCTTGGTTAAGGAAGATCCTCTCTGGACTCTGCTATACCTCAAGACCTAAGAAATAGTGCATTAGGCCAAGGTCTTTCATCTCAAATTCTGAAGCGAGTCTCTTCTTACATTCAGTGATGAGCTTTTCTTCTCCAATTAAGAATAAGACATCTACATATAGTATCACTGGCTCATCGTTCATAACCTTGAAGTAGAGGTTAGAATCTGCTTTACTCTTGGTAAAGCCCAAGCTCATCAGAAAGTTGTCTATTCGGCCATACCAAGTTCTAGGAGCTTGCTTCAATCCATACAAGGCTTTCTTCAACTTGCAGACATGAGACTTCTTGTTTTCAACTTCAAATCCTTGAGGTTGCTCTATATACACTTCCTCTTCGATGACACCAATTAGGAAAGTTGTCTTCACATCCATCTGGTGTAACTTCCACTTCATCTTAGCTACAAGAGCTATGATGGTTTTGATCGAAGTGTATCTGGCTACAAGAGCGAATGTCTCTTCATAGTCAATGCCTTCCTTTTGAGAAAAGCCACGAGCGACAAATCTTGCTTTATACTTCTCAATACTTCCATCAGCAACATGTTTTATTTTGAAGAGCCATTTGGAGGATACCACATCTATACTCTTCGGTCTGGGAACTATTTCCCATACTTCGTTCTTTATTATGGATTGGTATTCCTCTGTCATGGCATCTGCCCATTCTTTCCTCTGAATGGCTTCTTCAAAGCAAGTAGGCTCCTTCTCTAGGAGGTCACACATTAAATTCGTATAACTGGAGAATGGCTTTGGTCTTTTCACCTGTCTCGTGGTTCCTTTGGGAACACTATACTTCTCTCCATCTTGAACGAGCTCTCTAGCCCAAGCTGGCTTTCTTTTATGGAGGATCATCATCTGAGGCAATTCTTGAAATTCTACCATGTCATGGTCCTCTGGAATTTCCTCATCAAGGGAAACTACGTCTTCCCTCACTGGTTCTGCGGCTCTGGGAACCTCCCTCACTGGTTCTGCGACTCTGGGAACCTGCCTCACTGCAGTTCTGGGGATTACAGGTTCCTCTTCATATACTTCTTCAAGCTGGCATCTTTTTTATTTCTTGAGCGTTGCATCTTCATCAAAGGTCACATCCCTGTTGATCTCAATATGACGGTGACCTGGTATATAGATTCTGAAGGCCTTGGAAACCTCACAGTATCCCACAAATATTCCCTTCTTTCCTGAAGGTTCCAACTTGTTTCTCTTCTCTTTCGGTATATGAATAAATATTGGGCAGCCAAATATTTTGAGATGGCTTGCCTCTGGCTTCTTTCTGGTTAACATCTCTTCCGGGGTCTTGAGCCCAAGTGCACTATGGGACAATCGGTTCTGCACATATACAGCTGCCATTGCTGCTTCTGCCCATAAGCACATAGGAAGATCTTGATCATGGATCATAGTCTTCACAGCTTCCATTATCGTTATGTTCTTTCGTTCAGCTACACCGTTTTGTTGGGGATTATAGGGAGTAGTGAGTTCCCTCTTGATCTCAATATCTTTGCAGAAGTTCACAAACTCTTTTGAGGTATATTCTCCTCCATTATTTGACTTGAGTATCTTGATCTTTCTTTCAGAAAGATTCTCTATCAAGGCTTTCAATTCCTTGAACTTGTTGAACACTTCATCTTTAGATTTCAAAAATACAACCAAGTCTTAGAAGAATAATCATCAATGAATGATACATAGTATACATACCCACTAATGGAGGACGATGGCATTGGGCCACACACATTTGAATGAATGAGTTCTACGACTCCTTTTGCTTTGTTGTCTCTCTTCGGAAAAGGGTTCTTGGCGTTCTTGCCTTGTGCACATCCATTGCATACGCCTTCATGGTCAATCTTGAGTTCTGGTAAACCTGTGACCGCTTTGCATATGTATGGTAGCGCCTTGTAGTTGATGTGAGCTAATCTTCTATGCCAAAGTTCACATGAGTTTTCAATGGTGTGGGTCATGGCAGCCTCTGAGTGACCCTTTAGTTTATACAACCCATTTTCTTCACTTCCAATGATGATTGCTTCATTTAAGGTTTCTCCTTTAGCACGTTGCCTTCTGCAACCTTCACTATAGCTTCCTCAGGGTTATTACATGTGACTTGGAGCAAGGTCAAAAAAACAGCAAGCAAGAATAATATCCTTTTGATAATATAAAGTAATAGTACGAACAATCATCATAGTAGCTCCTTTAGAGCTATCACTTGTAATTTGTCTGAAGCAAAGATTAAAGGTAAGGAATGCAATGTGAAATGAGGTCAACACTCTCATAGTGTTGTGATCAAACATTCCTCCATGGCAGCTTGGAACTAACACACGAGATTCTTCCTAGAGGAGGTGTTAGTTGTATCAGACAAATGATTACGTTAAGCATTTACCTCTATATGCTCACATGCTATTAAGTATGATACTTTACAAAGACTATTATCTCAACTATAGTCATCAACTTGTCATCTGTACCTTTGAATCTTATTAACTTGATTAATCAAACCTGGAGCCTTGTCCTCAGGAATGAGTGCTTGCTTTTCTTTCGAGTCTCCTTCACTCAAGATGACGAGTGCTTTCTTCAACCTGTCTTTTGTACTAAGACAATACGTTGTCTTGACAGAAGGTTGGGTTAGAGGATAAGCTCTATGATCTCAACTTTTAATCCATCTAATACCTTGACTCAGAAAAGGTTCGAATGATGGTCATAGCTACAACATGCAACATTGATCAATATAACAAATGGATGCATATCAAAATAATCTCACCTAGGTTGCATCATTCCTCTGAATGTGTTGGATCTTGATATCCTTTTGGATCTATGGCAAGAGATCCCTTCTCCTGCAAATACTCTTTAAAATTTAACCATTTAAACATATGTGAGTACATACCTCTGATAGTATTTGCAGGTAGTGGCTCCATCTAGCAGCAGCGGTAATCATTACCAACTCTTAAAAACTTCAAGAGTGTTTGCAACTGGTGCTACGGCTGCAACTGCAACTGATACTGCAACTGGTTCTGAGACTGCAACTGCAACTTAGGGTTTTATGAGGAAACCCTAATTTTTCAAACTTCAAAATTTGAAATTATGATCCAGGAAATAGATGCGCTGAGCTAAGGCAAGTAAGTTGGTGCAGTCAAAATTTCGAAAATCCAACTTTTACTCCCTCAAACTTGATCTGCAGATTTCTGGACTGGTGCTTCTGGTACTTCTGGTACTCTGGTTTTCTGGTACTTTGTGAAACTAGGGTTTCACTTTCCGGGAGATCTAGCCACTGAAAAGGTGTGTTGAAGGTGCCAAAATGATCCTTGAGGGAGGGTGCACTTTTCTAGATGGTTTTAGGGCTGAAATACCTCACCAACAAAAAGCCCTAATTTGCATGTACGGCAACAGTGACGTTTT
>JZKD02S2189354.1:422669-444359 GCA_000966675.3 Picea glauca | reverse complement strand
GTCCTTATACAATAGCCGACATGATCAATCCACAATGGGGATTGATCCTATGAATAATATATCAAATAATAATAAGAATACACTTTGCAATTACATTATTTCAACACTATATTTACCAGTTCCTTCTCTGAAATGATTTGTTCAATAGCTTGTAGTTGATCTCTTAATTGAGAGATTCTCTCAAGGTATGATGTTATGCTGTCATCGCCATTCATTTTCATGTGACGGAGCTCATTCTTCAAACTCATTATTTGTCCTATGTTTCTGACTAAGAAGAGGTTAGTTAGGGCATCGTATATCTTCTTAGATGAGTCAAGAAGAGACATGTAGGGTATCAAGTGGTCTTTTACAGAGTACACTATGATAATCATGGCATTGATGTCATTGTCCTTGAACTTCTCCATAATTGCAACATTCTGAGGTTCCTTCTCTTTTCCTTCATCAAACTGTGGTTCCACAATCTTTCCGTTCACGATATCCAACACTTTATTCTTAGCAAGGATGAGGTCAATGCTTGTTGTCCATGCTCTGAAGTTAGAAGCCCCTTCTAACTTGTTGAGATTATAGAGTTTATTCTCTAACTCAGATTTCTTGTCAAGAAAGCATATTATCTTAGTACACAGGACAGGTTGAAGAAAATACTTGTCATCTTGAGTTAAGGAGACTCAGAAAAAAAGCAACACACTCATTCTTGAGGACAAGACTCCAGGTTCCAGGTTTGATTGATTAAATTGATAAGATTCAAATTTACACATATCAAGTTTGATAACTGCTAAACACTATAGTTGTGATAGCAATCTTTGAAAAAGTTTTATTATTGAATACTTGGTAGCATGTGAGCACTATTGAGATAAATGTTGATTGTAATTATTTACTAGATATAACTAACATCTCTATGAGAAACTTCTTGTTTTGGTTCCAATTTACCATGGATTAATGATTGATCACAACACTAGAAAAGTGTTGCTCTCATTTCTTATTATTGTGTTTCTCACTTTTGACCCTTGATTCAAGTAGGTCACAAGTGATAGCTTTGAAGGAGCTACTGTGACGATTGTTCTCGCTATTGTTTTTAGTATTATTATAAAGAGTACTATTCTTCTCTATTGTTTCTCCCTTGTTGTTCTTATTCCAGGCAGGACACAAGTGATAACCCTAAGGGAGCTATAATGACGATTGCAGGAGGCAACATATTAGATGAGACATGGAGCAGACTATCCAAGTTGTATACATGACCGTATACATCCATGTACCGAAGAAGAAGAAGAAGAAGAAGAAGCTACTTTTGTTAGATACACAACATCTCATATGAAGACAAATCATGAGAAGCAGAAGGCTCCAAAGATGACAGAACAAATCCCTCTAGTGCAGTTGATCACTCTTTCGAACATCAAGAAGAGTTAGTAGAGCCAGAAGGGCCTACCCAAAATCATTGCAGTAACCAGGAAGGGACCAGTATGGTCCCGTGACAATTTGTAGGATGCAAAACCATATAGCATTGATGAGCCATATCATGAGGAGCAGATGGCTCACCTAGTCGTGAGGCAAGCGGCCCCACCAAGTACCAACTCAGAAGAAGCTAGAGTTTAGAGGGAGTCAGCCCTCACGATCCAGTAAGGAGGAGCAGCCTCCCTAGGACCATTCATAGAGATGTACAAAGCATGTTTTGTGTCCAAAAGATTCTCCCAGCAAGAGGGAGAAGACTATGACGAGACACTTGCTCCAGTAATTAGAAGAAGTATATATAGAACAAACATGATTCATTAAAAGAAGTTGACACAGTATGAGATTCAAAGGGAGAAGGTATGACAACCCCTGTACTTGAGATCGAGTTATATCCAATGCCAATTGATGCAACACATGAGTCGAGGCCATGGAAACATGACTACAAGAGAAGATTGAGTTACCTCCAGAGAAAGAGGATAAGCTACCCTTAGTGTCAGTTATTGAGCCACTCTCAGTTTCAAATGAAGTTGTTGCCATGATAGAATAGAGGAGCTACTCTCAGAGTTCAGCAGCTAAAGTGAAAATGGAGCAGTCATTCTCAGCTTCAGAAAAAGCAGTTGCAGATGCAAAGACATAGAGCTAGCACATGATTGTGCACATTGAGTTGCAGCTGAGCAAGTGTACTAGATTGGTACAACGTGATGTGAAAATTTGGTTCGTTGATATATTTGAAGAACACGGGGACAAATATATGTTTTGCGGTGAAAGACATGTCCACCTAATTATGGTAAAACATGTGATGAGGTACCTAAAGGGTACAATCGATTATGGACCCAGATATATCTCGGAGTGTGAGATAAGATTGCAAATTCAGATTGGGCAAGCAGTGTCACAAACCGGAAAAGTACATCTAAATATTGCTTTTGTATGACATCAGTTGTGATCTCATGACTCAATGAGAAGCAGACCTGTATGGCACTCAGTTCCGCAGAGGCACAGTATGTAGCAGCATGGTCAGTTTCGAAAGTTGTGTGGCTTTGGAAGTTGATTGTAGAATTGTTGATCTCGAGTTGCAGTGTGGCTTCGAAAGTTGATTGTAGAATTGTTGATTTCAAGTTGGAGGAAACCTGTATCTTTTATGACAACCAGAGTTGCATAAAGTTGTGAGTGAACCCAGTGTATCATGACAAGTCCAAGCATATCGAGATCAACTACCACTATGTCCGAGACATGGTACAAAAGGGAGCAGTAAGACTCCAGTACATTGCCACGGACAAATAGGTCGCACATGTGTTGACCAAGCCCCTGTCCAGAGTCAAGTTCGAGTATTTCAGAGACAAGCTTGGAGTGATCCAAAAAGACTTCACTAGTAGCGGAAAGTGATGTGTTCCCCAATAGCGAGAAGTGATGTGTTCCCTAGTAGAGGGAAGTGATGAGATTCCCAGTAGAGGAAAGCAACCCTAGTGCAGGTTGGTAACCCCAACGCAGGCTCGTACGCTACTCCAGCGCAAGTTGGTAACCCCAACGCAGGCCAGTACGCTACCCCAGCACAGGTTGGTAACCCCAACGTAGGCTGGTACGCTACTCCAACGCAGGTTGGTAATCCCAACACAGGCTGGTACGCTACCCCAGCGCAGGTTCGTAACTCCAACGCAGGCTGGTATGCTACCCCAACACAGGTTGGTAACTCCAACAAAGGCTGGTACGCTACCCCGGCGCAGGTTGGTAACTCCAACGCAGGCTGGTACGCTACCTTAGCGCAGGTTGGTATTCCAAGGCAGGCTGGTATGTTACTCTAGTACGAAAGGTTGATGAAAGTGCAGAACTTCCTATGATATACAGATCCGTGATTGACGACAGGCCAGTGACCAAGTATACAAAAGCACAAAAGCAGTGATGATGACCATAACAAGAAGAATACCTTCCATGCTACGAGGGAGTGTTGAAGATTGAGTAGCTTCAGAAGATATCCTTATTGTATTTGACCAAGACAAACCCTAAAGAATATTATTATATTATATTTGTTAACTAGGCCCTATTGTGCCATTGTAAAATTCAGCCCTATTGTGCCTTGACAATTAAATGTAAATTAAAAGGGTAAAGTAGTAGGTCGGCCCAGACCCAATTTAGGGAAGCCAAACTACTATTTATTAGGGAGGTCAGACTACTATTTATAAGGGAGGCTAGCACCTCACTTCAACACACACACTAGCTCTACAGCTATGAAGAAGTGTGCAAGTCTTGGAGGAACTACTACTGCAGCTAGGTGTGACGTTGATGAGGGTTTATGGTCTATCTCTTGGATACAGCTTGGTCAAGTGGTGCGCTACTCTTTCTTAGTGAAGGAGTGGAGGAGGATCTTCTACTTTGTTAGTTCTCTCTTGGAGAGAAGCATTGTTCTTGGTTGGCTAATCTATATTGAGGAAGTTTGGTGGGTTTTCTTCCCCTAGAGGGTTTCCTAGGATAATCTGGGTGTCTCTCTTGTTTCTTTGATTGCCTCTCTTTCAGTGATCTTATATATGCAGTTAATGTGCTAGATGATTGTAATAATAAAGAAGAACTGTAACTGTTAGCTGCATAAGTAAAATATCAACATATAGATGAGCAAACTTTGCATAATTTGTCTCTAATGGTTTGGAATAATGGTTTGAAAGCTTTAAAATAATTTTTTTCATTAAAATTTAATTATTTAATGTAGTTTTTAGTGAATATAGTCATCGAAGTCCAAGTTGATAGGTGACCGAGTCGATGTCCGAGTCCAAGTTTAAAAACTATGATACGGACTCTGTCAAGTAGGTATGGACTCAGGCAACTTGGATTGGTTTTGTACTAAATTGGCAAGTTCGGTCAATACCAAACCGATCCGCCAAGCCAATTTGATGGCCAAGTCAACGCCCTCGAGGGCCAATTCGGTCAACTCGACCAAGCTCAAGTCCGAGTTGGCCGAGTTTTAAAACACTACTTCTCATCCACTCGAGAAAGAAGAAGATTGTATTAAGTCTTCAATTTTTTATACTTGTCAAGACACGCATCGTACTCTGAAACTTCCAATACAAAGGGCAAAATGCGGAGAGTATGAGTTGGGCACACAAAGTGGGAGAGGCCCTACAAAATAACTATTCTCCTCTAATACAATAATAACAATAGGACTTCACCAATTGCTCTACAAATCAATTGGAGAAATATAAAGCCAATACCAATTCACCTTGATTATTTTCTCTAATGTTCAAAAAATCAATAAAAAAGACACACATATGTCGACAATAATATACTCTTCAATGCTTAAGACAAGAATAGCCAAACAAAATAGAACCTCGGTCTATCACTACCAACCAAACAAGTTTGCCACATCACTTATAAAGTTTTTTAATATTCAAAATCCAAGCAAATATATATTCCACAATACAATATAATATCTCTTCAACCAAAAAAGAGGTAACTTGGAGAATAGAACCTTGGTCTTCTTAATTTCAACCAAAGCAACACTACCAATGCACCTAAGACATATTTTAACCATCAAAGCAATCAAACATATATTCCTTTGATGGTTAAAATATGTCAAACGACCCAACTGGTCGATATCACAACTGTGTTCCAATGGATTCTTCATTGCGGGGTAGTACACCACATCCACACATCAGCGTTGGCTCGCCTTGTTCATAGCAATGCTTAAAAAAAGACTTCGACCACTTTAGGACTATCAATCAACCATGATCAACGAGCAAGGCTACCACAATAACCTATGTTAGTCAAAAGCTTCCACTAGCCAAAAGATTCAATGTCGTACACACTCTTTCGCACACATCTACCTTGTCAATGCACTACGAAGAAAAAGAGCTTGATAACATTGTTTAAAATATGTTGCAATAAATATCACAAGTGGGTGCGACAATGAAAGGCCACACACTCAAAATAGCAACAAATGAGATCTAACTCACCCTCAAAAGCTATCCTTAGAAATTGTGCCTACATGTGGAAATTGCGCTCCAACACAAAAGGAAATAGCCTCACGCTAGAAGAAAGGAATCAATCTTATTTCTTGTCTGAATCCTTTATCAACATGTAGAGGTAGTTCTAACCTAGTTGGGTTAATGTCTATAACAATACGTGAAGTAATATGTTGCAGGATAGATCATGGTTGAAACCTAAACTAGGGCAAAGTACTCATACAAGCAAAGTGAATTGACACCTAGTGGAAGAGATGATGTCATACACTAGTTGCACTATTGTTCAACACACAAGTTCTGGCTCATTTATCACCATAAATAGTGCCCAACAAATCAAAATGTGAGCTAGGGAAGAATCAAGGACGCATGTCATGTCTCCATATTGGGGAGGAGATTGCCCGTTATTACATACAATGGATTATGGCATTTTCTTGAGCTAGGGCTTGATATGACAATCAGTAACCATGCTTAGTGAGAGATTGTTCAATCTATGTTGTATTTTCTATGAGGGCTTAAGTTCTACATGCCATTATCACTCAAAGATTTACAATAGACAAACTCACAAACAATTAATTCCAAGCCTTCGAAGGAGGCTCTCAATTTCACTAGGGCAAGATACAATGCCAACAATCACAATAAACTTGCCACAAGCTAGAGAATACAAACACTACAGTACCCAACACATCACAAGACAAGATCTTTGTAGGTACCTCAGAAATACATGTTGTAATTCCCATAAACAAATCAATATCATGTTGCACAGGGTATAGTTTTACTCCTCTCACAACATTAGCTTTAGTACCTTGTTAGGGTTTCAAGATGAGCCTGTGGTAATCAAGCAAGATAGTGGTGTTTAGAAAAACCTTTGAACAATGAAGCACATATACCTAAGAAGATCCCAAAGACTACAATGGATTATGTGTATTGTGCATGTTGAATGAGGCTAGAGTCTCACCAATGAATAGGTTTAGTGTTTACCCCTGAGACCCCAAAGGGTGGGATTGTAGTAACCACTAAAGTGGCTTATCATAAATGAAAGAGTCCCAAAGGTCCAATAAATCCCTCAAGGTTGGGTTTACATTAAATTTTCTCATAAATGACCCATGATGATGAGATACATTTTTATATATTTGATGTAATTTTGTACTTATTACTCTCGAATGGACAACAATAAGGATTCAGTATTGGTAGTTGATGTTTGATGTATCATTTGGCATTCTATACATATTATATATCAATGTTATTTTCATATTTATGTGGCAATGTGGTTATTTGATGTTCTTGGTTCTTGTGTGTGTGTGTGTGTGTGTGTGTATTTCATAATGCTTTCCGCAATGTCCCAATATTTTCACCAATGTTGTCAATGTCCAAAACCTCGATGATTTTTTGTCAATGTCGATGTTTTCATCTATGATTATGACACCTCAGCCTATACGTGAAATTTCTCAACCTCCCTAATTAATTTAAGTACTAATAATGGAAGTTGTCCTAATTATAACAGCTCACCCCCATGAATAATGCACTAGTTTATCACCACCACCCCATATAATAAACAACAACCAAATTATGCCTTTATGGTAGCTGCCCTACAATTTTAAAGGGATTGATCTAAAAAATTGTGCACAAAAACCACTACATAGGAAAGAAGGCTATCACTTTTGGGGATCAGTACACATTTATCTCTCTTCATTTAATGCACGCTTATGCTTTACAATTGAAGAGATTTCAGTCATAGATGCAATCACAAATGTTCTAGATAAATTGAGTTATACGTTGTATGTCACTGAAATCCTTCCCACTTTGGTCATCCTACACTAGTAATATAGTGATTTGGTTTTGAATATGATACTACAACATACCTCTTCCAAGAGAGACTGACAAGAGTAATTATTAACTAATGGAAAGATTAGACAAATCATTAACAAGAACACAGCACACTGCAAGAATAGCGTATTCTTGAGGAACTCGAAGAAAACTTACATGTACATTATGATTTCCTTATACTCTTTTAAATATCAAAAGAATGTCCATAGTGCAACGCAATATCATGAGCCTTAGTGTAACCTTAGAATTGGTGATCATAAGCTTGCATTAGCTTTGCCTCTATATTTATGTACAAGTATAAAAATTTATGAAAGGCGTCGTTGGAGTTGTCGATGTGAAAGGCAGCATATGAGTTGCCTATATGGAAGGCATATGAGTTTCCAAGATGACAAGCTACATACAAGTCAATAATATGAAAGGCATTGTGTGAGTTGCCAAATTGAAAAGCATCTATTAGAGGTATTGTACGAGTTGCTATATAAACGGCATCATTCAAGTTGCTAAAATTAAAGGTGTTATTCATGCTGCTAAATTTCTTTTGATTTTGTTCATTATAGGTATCATTGATGATTGACATGCCTTGATGATGGAAAGCCATATATTAGTGAGCCTGGGCCAAATGAGTTTCACTTCAATGAGGAATGCCCTGAACGTCGAATGGCACTGATGATGTGAGCTTTAGCATGCAAGATGCAACACCAACTTCCCCTTTCAATCCAAGTTGGTTGCATTTCATGCTTGTTATCCCCAATTTCTAGGGATAACTAAGGAGATGATGTCTCGAGGCCCTCGGGTTGCAAACATGGAGTACGAAGAGACAAGTGACTAACAACGTCCACATCCACAAACAGAGACCCACTTCACCACCACGCATCCTCGATTTGTCATGATGGCATTCACCACATCAGCTTGCTTCCGAAAGACCATGGGTCTTGCTCCATGAGGTATAAGTCAGGTATTGTGGTAAGTGTCACTTTAATACTTAAGGCATTTGAGTATGTTGCATTTAAAGCTGCTTTTGATTATAGAATGTCGGCTTGGAAGTTATGCTCTTTGACATGTTTCACCTTGGTGGTTGACATTGTGCCCTAGTAAGGGGTTACCCTTGGGGAGGTCTCCTTATCTTTTGGGATTTTCGGGTGTACTAACCTAAGAAGGGATTGTGCCTCATTTTATGGGAAGAAAGTGCTGAAGGCCCAGAGGGAATGTAGTTGGCAAAATATAAAAGACAAAACTATAACCTTTTAGATGCTCGCCCAAAGAGGTCTTGAGAACGATGAAACATTTCTCCTAAAAAATCAAAGACCTGCAAGAAACAATTTCATATTATATAGACACCCCATTTGTTGAGGGATCTACACAAGTGCGTTACAACCTTTGCTTTACCCCTATGGCACTTTATGTACCTCTCCCTTCAAGTGCCATTGTGGTACTGCCTCCCAAGTTTTATGTTACCCATTTGGAGTACCCAATTGTTTTGGACTTTAATTAATTAATGGCAAATAAATGGGCTTTGAAAAAAGATGCCTTGAAAACGAAGCTGCGGCACACCCTCTACAAAGGCACCCATAGATGAGACAATGCAAACCCTTGTATGTCATGAACCTCGTGCCCAAAAGTCTTACCCCCATCCATTTCATTTTCTTTACTTGACTTAAAGAGGGGTCCACCTGGGAAACACTCCTTGCCTTAACAAATGACTCACCCAATAGGTCACTATGTCAACCCTCCCATACCTAAACCTAGCAAATTGCATAGGGTCATTGAGCACTTGTTCAATTTGATAAGGTAATTTGATGAACATGTTTAGGTGGCTCTTGTATTAGTGATTTTACTTGCTATGATGCTTTTGACTTGAGACCCTTGGAGGGCGCACTCATTTGTTTTTGCAGGACCTTGCTTGGTGGACAGTTTTGAAGGAACAAGCCTAGCTTGGGCCTTCTTTGGGGCACGAAACCCATAGATGGGTGCCATAACCCACACGTTGGGGCACTTCGGATGACGAACGTTGCCTTTGGAGGCTTGAGAGAGTACCTTGGAGGACCTCACCTAGCCCCTACTAGCCCAACGATTTGCCTTTGGAGGCTAAAGCACTGCACTTTTGGGCTTGACATCATAATGGGGCTAGGATTTTGATGACAATGGTGAAGTTTGGAAGGTGACTTGACATGGTAGATGGATGGAGGATGCACAGCATGCTGACACATGGCCTTTGGAGGCCCAATCCTTCCTCAAAGCACTCAACGATTTATCAAAAGAGTCAAAACGTCACCCCTTAGGGGCATGACGTCACCTTCTAGGGTTTCTTTTTCATGTAAAAATCTAATTTTTAATTGTAAAAGGGCAATTAAGGGGGGTTGTCCTCTTAATTGTGTTTTACCCTAAGTTATGTGTACAAACTTTAATTTTAAGTCCTATAAATAAAGGACAAGATC
Organism: Picea glauca; assembly: GCA_000966675.3. Classification (NCBI taxonomy): domain Eukaryota; kingdom Viridiplantae; phylum Streptophyta; class Pinopsida; order Pinales; family Pinaceae; genus Picea; species Picea glauca. The sequence continues at coordinate 434,707 of JZKD02S2189354.1, read as the reverse complement.
ATTTCATTTTGATAACTCGGTCTCTCTTGAGTGAAGATACTCTTGGCTGAAATTTTTGCCCTCATTGGGAAAATCGATTTCTCTCTCTTGTGCAATATTTTTGGATGCTATCTTGCCTAGTGTGGAGCTAAAGTGGTGTGCTACTCTTCTTGGAGATTTGTCTTGGCATTTGGAAAATATTTCTTGGTAAACTAGGGTTTTGTATTTGCTAGCATTGAAATTTGTAAGGAATTTTCTGCAATAATTGGTGATTTCTTCTTGTTTCAAGTTATTCTTGTCTTAAAACCCTTGGAGGAGTATAAGGGCATACACCCTCCACCAAGTTCATTTAAATTGTTATTGGATAAATCATTTTTCAAAGGTAGCTAGGAGAAGTACAAGGGTGTACACCCTCCTAGATTTACTTTTCTAGGTCTTGCATACTCTAGGAAGTAAAAGGGCTTACACCCCTAGAGGAGTTGCAAGCGTAGCCTTAAACCCAAAACTCCATAACCCATTGGCAAGGCACTAATATTTTTGCATTGGAAGAATAAATTACATGCATTGGAATGTGTGATTTTACGAGATATTGAATTTGTCTAATGTGTAATCAATCTTTTTCCTTAATAGCTTGCTTGCGCCACTAGGGCGTCTACTTTGGTCAAGGATATCTTGCTGCGGTTGCAAACTTATGATACAGCCATTAGGGCTGCTGCAAACTCTCTCTTTCAAACTCGATTTCTCATTCTTTTACCACTGAAAATAGTTAGCAAGTTGTTGTTGTGAATCTACTTGATATTGGCTATTTGTTGGGCAAGTTGTTAGCTAGTTTTTCTGAGTAAAAGTTGCTGTTGTAGCAAATTCTTGCTACAGCCATTTGGCTGCTCTGAAAAATCTCTGAAAACACCTTTTTTGCAGCCCTAACTCACCATCAAATCTTGTGCCAAAGTATTGGGAATTTATCTACTTGTTTAATGCTTCATTTCTCAATAAATATTTGATGTTTTTGATGATTATTTCTGCAGTAAATAATTGATTTCATTGCTGATATATACTTTTGCAGGTACTCAAGTCTTTGGCAACCATCCTCCATCAACAAGACTCATTTCCAAGCTCCCATCCTTCTTCCATCATTGACCTAAGGGGTTCCTCTCATTATCTCTCTATCCTCCGTCTCAATCCCCCTAGGGTCACCGGGATTCCCCCGTGTTTAGGATTTCTCCTTCATTAAAGCAAGGGGAGTATCTATCCAAGGTGACAGTGGGTAGGTATTCCCATAGTTGTCCCACCTTTGTAGATTGGGTAGGGCTTTGCCCAACCTACAATTTGTGCGATAACAATGCTAGCAATCTCATTTTTTACACACACATGAATTGTAGTTGCAAGGTGACAAATAATGATCCATAACAGCAAGAATGAACATATGTTGTCTTATAACAATTTAAGTGGATATAATTCTCAAATACAATTATCTGAAATTATCAGGGAACGAAAGTGGTAAGCAATAATTAATTCAAAATAAATATCTGAAAAGTGTTTCCAGATAGTAAATTCAGAAGTTAAAAAAGTTAGAATGGCCACAGCAACATTAAAAGGAAAATATATGGACCAAAGTTGAGCAGTAATTTGTAAAATCTCCTTCAAAATAATAAATGTACAATGACTGGAAAATATCTTGATTATAGTTGATCTAAAACCGTGAACTGTACTTAACAAATTACAGGACTCTGCGCAAGCTTAAATGATGTCAAAAAGAAAAAGATATCTCCATAACCAAGCTATATTTCAAACGTAAGCAGTCCTATCCATTGAAATATGTTGAAGGTCTTGTTGCAAAGTTGTATTTTCTGGGGAGTATGGTATGTGGACAAGAAAATATTACCAGTAAAATGTGCCAAAAGGCCATGTTAAATCCAAACCAAAGGCCTGAACCCTCATTTCTTCTTTTCACTGAACATGATTTTTTCTTATGTCGCTCTTTTTAAACTATATTCAGTAGTTTTCCTTCAGGTTACTTCCCTCTGGAGGTGATCACCAACCTCCCTATTTCTTAGATTAAGATGATAAGGTGACATCATATGACAGCTCAACACAAATATTTCTATGAATTGACAAATATCACATTTTTATGTAAATGTATTTTGAAGAATTTTGCAAGGCAATCACAATATCATTCAAAAAAATATTTTGTTTAGTCTAACAAAATGAGCACTTGATTGAAAAACTAGAGATAGAAAGTTATACCTAAAATGAAAGTCCCTGAAATTATTTGAATAGAATTTAAGGCACCTCCTAACAGTGAAGAAGCAGATTCATATTTTCCAGGCTGCCATTCTAGAACTAAACTCTGAACAGACACAACCTGCAGACAAGGAAATACTTTAAACCCCATTGCAAGCCATATCAATTGAAACAAAAACACCTTTTAGTGAGACCGTGAAGAACCAGTAACATGAAGAAGTTTCACATAGTTGGGGTCAATAGAAATTGCAGTGGCTGCTTGATACACAAATCTTACCCTGCAACAAAGTCTTATGCCTTCTTCAGTCAAGCTATTAGATAAACATGAAATCAAAGTTGAATCCTTGATGTGCCAGTCATTAGGAGTAAGCAACAGATCCCTGGTTTCAGTATCATATCTACCATTAGCATGATACAGAACCTCTTTTGTAGCCTTGACCACAATATATGACGCTGGAGTAATCAACAATTCTGGTTCTCCAATGGGATCACTGAAAATTGCACCACACAAATTATGAGAAGAAAGAAACATAATAAAAGTCTCTAAACTTTATGAAGTACTCAAACTTTGTTATCTTAGCACTAAGAGAAAGCTACGTAAAGATAAACCAAAATATTTATCCATTTGTTTTTGAATTTTGACTGTGAGAAATTTGAGTTTACCAGGCTTCGAGCAGAATCCCTGCTCATCATCAAGGAAAAGAAGCACATATGTTTGAGAAGGATTGAGATGATGCAGAGATTTATCAGTAGTAGTAGAGGTGGGAAATTATGTAATGGAAAAGGGTCAGCATTATATTATGACAGGAAAACAAATTTCGTTGTGAGATTTTACTGGATGAATGATATGTAAGAAATCAAGGGTAATAAAAGAGGGAGGAATATGTTCAACCTTACCTCCTTAAAAATGATATGGTTAATGCCGTAGATGGTGTTCACTTCTGTATGTTATCTTCCAGCATTGTCATTCACAAACGATATGGTAGTTCTTTGCAGATAATGTCATTCACAAATGTGGGAAACCTCCATCTATGACAACCCCCAGATTGCACAGTGCCATTGTAGACCTCCACAAGTGCATAGAAAAGGACAAGAAGACTTATATCCACTAATCCAAATAATAAATTCTGACCTTACCTCTAGGAAGATCTAACACAACATATGAGAACCAATGTGCCCTTGTGCTATATTTTTAGGAAGGATTCCAAAATTGAATCAATACATAGGTTGTGTTGTCAGTCGGTGTTTAAGTCAATAAATCACTTTTCCACTCTTTATTCCCCCATACAGGAATGCAAATCACTGCTTACCATCAGCTCTAAACAACAGAAAAGACTTCCAACTAAGAAGGGCAACACATCTTTGTAGGTTTTTCCATGAACAATTGCAATGAGTTCAAGAGATCCAACACTGTGGCTCACTACGATATTAACACATTGAGTAGATTATACATAGTTTATACATGAATCACTTGGGGAAGTTTCAATGCGCAAGAGTGGACCTAGTGGAGTACATGACTTAGGAAGTTCATTGGAGTCATTGGAGGCTTGGAGGAGGAGCATTGGACATATCTCATGGAGCACCCTTGCATTGAAGCCTTGCTTATGGACGACATCACCTTGGAGCTTGAGGAGCACACTAGTCTTCCTCTCTTTCTTGGATATTCATTTGTACTTTATCTCTGTTGTCTTAGAGTCCTTGGGGTTTCTTGCAGCTTCTTGTAGCATCTTGAATACTAGGGCTAGGATTCCATCGTTTAGAAACATGGAGACAAGGGTTTTGAAATGAAACCCTGAGAGAAAAAGAAAATGAGAAGTTTTGTCTTGGAGGACATGCTTGTGAAATGCTAGCTTGTTGGGGCTCCTTGGTGTGAGCAAGGGTTTTCATTGTTTTCCCTAGCTAGGGTTTTCGAGAGATAGAGGATTGTATTTTTTTGGGGATAAGGCTATGCTATGTGCATGGACTTTATCTTTATGCATATATATATGAAGTTTCCAGCTGTCCAATACTTGCGTAATTGCAGATTTGATTTTCAGCCATCTATTTCTTCCTGGTTTTGTAGTTTCCAGCACTTATATGTCTTGCTGATTTGACACGAGTTAAGCCTGCAATAGTTAAGTGATTTAACATTTATATTGAACAAGATAGGGCAGATTTGCTGTTGCATTTACAGCTATCATAAGTGATTTTCAAATACGTTTTATGCATTATAAGATTGTCCCAGACAGCTGAAACTTATTGACACGCTTTGGTATCTTTTCTCTTGAATTCCTTAGTGGATTGGGGTTGTTAAGAGCTGAAATATTGTCCGTTGTTCCTGTTGTTTTACTTATATTTCATAAGATCCCCAAAGCTAAAAATTCATTGGGTTAAGATCGAGGAAACCTGTAGGAAAGAAAGGAAATTTCCGTTTTCCATTAAAAATCATATAACACAAAAATTTCTACACCTCTCCACCAAAAATTTTACAAAAAAATATTGTTTGGAAAGAAAATGAAGAGGGGAAAACATCTAAAATGTCTCAAATACAAAATAAAATAGAATATTTCTAAATTGTCTCATCAATTGCAGGTAAAGCAACCTAGTGACAATGGAAATATAATAACATATGTATATTGTCAATTGCTTCAACTCGTCGACATCTCCTCCTGCTATTGCGGTGATGACCTCTGGATTTTCTTTGATAGAGAACCCAAATGCAACTTTAATTTGCTTCCATGCTCACTGGCACCTTTGATTATTGAAGCTTTGACACCATGTTAAGATTTATAACACAAGCCCAAATCTAGCATAGCAATAGACTACAAGATGCAAAAGGAGAAATGCAATGTATGTGAAAGTTGAAATTGCACCAATAAGAAGAAGAAGAAGAAAAGAACTTGTTGCTAGATTGTTGAAAATGAAAATTAGATCATGTATTTATATCTATCCCATGACACAAGTGATGGGATCACACTGAGGAACCACATAAGGTAAGCCCATAACATTATATATTATGAACTATATAAATCATTATGGAGCCACACTTGGAGCCATACCAAGGGGAAATTGAGATTCAAATAAACTTTATCACCAGCCCCTTTATCTTAATTATGCAACCAATACCAATGGTAACCCCAATACATGCAGTGGCTGCAATTAATAACTTATATCAAACATTGGTCTGCCACTAATACATCTCGGTGAAGGTTGTGCATATTTAATGAGGCCATAATCCTCTGCATATCTTACTTGACACCCACAATCAATTGTCCCTAGGTGCAATTCTGCCTATACTCATTCACCTTCATTCAATGCCAATCTACTTGGTGATAACATTTAAAAAAAATCACAACAGGAATTTCAGAAAAGGTGTATCCTCTTTGCTGCAGAAAGCTTGGCCATGGATTTTTCATGTGCTATGTATATGGGATAAATTATTAAATAAATCATAGTGCTACACAAAAAATAAGGGAAAGGGGTATTACAAGACTCTGCCATCGAGCAAATTAGGTGTAGAATGTTAAAATCACTGATAACATCCTGGAATGTAAGGCTAATCGATGGCACGTAACAGTATCATGCCTGGCTTATTATTTACCAACATGTCTTCCCACTTCTCTAATGCTGTCTCTAGGGTTGGAAAGAAGATTATATTATGTTAATCAATCAACAAGAGAAATATGTAAATATAAATGCGTGGAGATTATAAGTACATATTACAGCACAATGAAAGGCTTGACAAGAGAAACAAGGTGTGCACACATGTATGCACCTTAAATTGCAAGCCTTAAGGTAAGGCACAATAAGAAAAACAAGATATAACACCATATCATACAATCAAGTGCCTACAAAAATCAGTTTGTTGAGAAAGAACAGATGATGACTACACAAACCTTCGCAAAAGCACACGATGAAATGATGCAGTCACTTCTGGTCCAAATCCAAGAGGCAAAACACATTTGTTGAATATTCCACGAAGACGGATCTGAGGGAGACACCAACCAAAGGAAAAGCATGAATCCCAGAAGTATGAAATCCAGAGTTCCATATCAAGAAGCTAAATCTCTCATATAGAAAACTAAAATGCATTGTATATGTCTGGCAGTAGTGTGATGTACTCGAATTTTTCCCTGAAACACAAATTACAAAGGAGGACCCTACCTTTTCAGAACCATGTAAGCCTTGTATATGGATAGTGTACATTACTTTTGGAATAAATATTGAACTGATATCTGCGGACAGACATTTGCAACTGAATCTATTTTCCTTTAGAAAAGGATTCAGTTCTTTACAAAGAACATCTTTGACTTCTCCATGCAAGGATATCAACTCTCCCTCTGGTAAATTACCTTCAAATTTGGTACCATTATCAGATACTGTAGCCTTCGAAAATTGTGGAGGGGTGTCTACAATGGATCTGCAAGCTAAACATTTTTCAAAAGCATCATACACACCCATGGTTATAGGGATCATGTTAGCTTTGACATGTTTAATATAATCTTGTATAATAACAATTGCTCCACATGGAATGTAAAGCATAACATCTCTAAGGTTCACTGATGATGTTTGGCCATGCCAACCAGTGGAAGACCTTCCCTTTTCACCATAGTTAATATTAGCAGGTTCATTCATGTCATAGAACTGCAGACTCAAAGGTGGTGTATTGTAGTCATTTACAGAAAAAATGGAGTTTTCATGGCCACTTTGTTTTGTGATCTGATGGTAAGAAGCAATTGAGAGACTCCAAATAGGGTTGTGAGATGACACCACAATTTTATTAGCCTTCAAAGAAGGAAAAGCCACGACTGGGTCCGAAGAGCAATCTTCAGCTTGGCATTGAATCAGATAACAATCTCCAATCTTCAGTAGCTGATTACAAAACACCCATCAGGGATATTCAGCATATATAAATATAGAAAAGAGACCCTACAGGCACCAGAAATACTCAAACGCAACATATAATAGGATGTTAAATCATGTGACAAATAATGAGAAAATTTAAACTCCTCATTAAGAATATTAATGTATAGCGTCCTCTTACATACCTGGTAATAGCTCAAACTTTGGCAGCCAAATTCCAGGAGGACTTTTTTTAAGCAAGGATTCTCCTCTGATAATTCTTTTGACTTGAGACGATTAATTAGTATGAAAAGGTTGCCATGAAGCAAAACATCTTCTCTATCTAAATTTTTGAAATACAAAGAACACTTAAGTTTCTGTCGTTCTTCTGGCAGTCTATCGCAGTATTTTTCAGAAATCATTTGCTCCTTATCAAAATAACTTGACAGGTGATCTTGAACCCCATCACCATCACATCTGTTTGGAGTTGAAATGCTGCACATGCACTTCATATTCGTATTATCAAATCTCTTTGTATCCACCCTATCTCCTTTTGTGTTGGAACATGTGGATGCCTCAACAGAATAGTTTGTGTAGATATCTGTGAAGATATCATGTTCCAGTTTTTTCCTAGTTTCTTCTTTTACAGGACTTCTGTTATGACCACTATATTTTCTATCTTTTGTGACAATACTATATGGGAGGACAATAGCTTCAGCAAAAGAACCATGTGCATTCTGATCTGCCTTATCAACACCTAGCTGCAAAAAATTAGAAGGTATGAAAGTCCAGACTCGAAATACTTCGCAAAAGCTTAACTGTTCAAAATGAAAAGTTTTAATTTAGAAGAGACAGAAAACATAAGTTTCAAGGATCAAAGATTTCATTGAGAAACGCAAACTTACCTTGCCATTAATAACATATTTGTGTGTCACCAACATTATCCAGAATATCCGTCCCTCCTGTATTTTTTGCCTTTCGATATGACTAGTTTTATTTAAACAAACTACTGGCCATCTAGGCACAATGAAACTAACTGCCTTCTTCAAGTAAAAGTGAACATAATATGTTACTGAGGAAAGCTTGTGTTTAGAAACAAGTCCATCAATGATTCTTGCACATGAAAGTGGTTGCACATAACCCATTGTATCTAATGAACAGAAAAGCCCACAAAAACCTTCAACCACAACACTGAAGTCTGTCACCTGAAAATGCAAGAAACAAAAGCATGTGTCATGATAAACACAGACAAGTAGAAAGAATTATATAAAAAGACAGAATTGAAAGGTGAAAGAAATCATTAAATCTCTACCTGGTCTTATGCAGTAGAATGTATAAATGTTATATATGTAAATAAGTAATTAAAAGCAATCAAGGGCATGAAGAATCACATGTATAATAAATCAAGGCAGTGCCTAAGTTGAAGCTATCTACAACAGCTTTAAACAGAACATAAACCAAAATATACTACACAAACACCAATGAAATTAATCCATAATAAATAACATGTCTCGCTAAACTGTTATGATGAAAACAACAAGCTAAAGGATCATGATGACCACATAAGAAACACATGCAAATAATCCCATGCCGAGTATTATAAATAGTAAATACATTTAATAAAACTAGAGTTTTACCAATAACAAAAATTAAAATACAGGAGTCTTAGGTATCTGGAAGTCTCACTCTCATTTTAAAACTCAAAGTATTTGGGTAGTTGATCCTTGATAACAGCTTTTACTGGTGATGGATCACCTACAAAGCATGTGTGTCTGGTTTGTCACAAATCTGGAGTAGTTATGTCATGTGCATTTGCCAAGTTGCCAAAGCATTTTGCAACTAGATTGTTGTTGACTGCAGTGTCCTCTTTATTTCTTCTCTTCATTGGAAAGGGGTTGTGTTTGGCAAAAGGTACCACCATGCAGGCAAGCAGGAGTATATGGGATGTCATCAGATTAACGTGCAACTTTCCATCATGCAAATACCTTGCCCAACCTGGGAGAAGCTTCTGCATTCAAATCAGATCTGGCTATTCAGAGTTTAGATAGGAATGCTACTTTTAAAAATGATATACATTCTCTTCAGATTGGAGCCACAGGGAACATGCTGAACCTTGAGCAGAACCACCATGAAGCATCGTCCTCGAAGGCCCAAACAAAAAGTCTAACGGCTACTTTTCAAAGTCAATCTATATGGTAGTGCAGGCATGCAGGAAAGATAGGATGTGATGCAGTAGCATCCTTCCACATCATCAGATGTGCCAGCAAGCCAGCACATATGTGCGCATTGGGGAAAGGGAGAGGCACAGACCCTCCCATTTTTAAATTTAAAATATGATCCTATACAGACTTATGTTGTAAGGCTGAGTAAAGCCAAACAATGCCTTTGTACAGGTAGTGGATAGGGTCGCCTTAATGGTTGACTGTAAGTAGGTCTAGATCTGAGGCAGATCCGGATCTTCATTCATTGTAAGAAGCCGTAGGGATAAGGTGTCTTAACTGAGACAATGATGGCACTAAGGCGGTAGAGAGGATAAGCTTGAGGAGCCCTCTTGTAGAGAGAGAGAGCGAGCCTCAAAGGAGGAGAGACCTCAGAAGCAGAAATCAAGGTTGGGAGTTAGAAATCCTCAGGGGAGGAAATAGGAGGTAGAATAGTTCTTTGAGAGACCTTCAGAGAGTTGAGACTCTACTGGAGTCCAACCTGCACATATTGTAATCAGATTTTCATATTAATGAAAAAGACAGCAGTTTTTCCTGCATATGATTGTTTATGTGTTTATGTGTTTCATGAATGTATGTTGTAGATGTATGATAGGTTTCATCTGCAGTAGGAAGATAGATTTCTCTATCTTTGTTGAGTTTGAAATATCGTTCTAGATTCTTTAGGCTATGCAAGGAGTGCACAACAGAACATTTGAGGTTTTGTAGCCAGCGCAAGGAGTGTGCATCTGAACTCTGTGGAGTCAAAGAAGAACGCGCCAGGAGGACACACCAGAGCAATCACAAACTCACGAGGAACCTCAAGGTTATTGAACACCTTGGAGGACAAATTGTGCAGAGGAAGCACAGAGAGTCAGAGTCACTGAGAACTCTATAGAGCTCTGCCAGGTGGGCATCGAGCAGGTGCAAGTGTGCACAAGGAGAACTCTCTGTCGAGTTCAAGGAGAAGAGTATCAGAGACGATACTCACAAAGTTGTTGAACACTCTTTAGAAAACACTCAGCAAGGTGTGCTTTGAGCGAGAGACTTGGCAGGAGGGCACCAAAACCCTTTGAAGGGAGCAGAAGGGTCGAGACCCTTAGGAGACTAAGTAAACCAAAAAGCTCAGAAGAAATAGCGCTTTCAGAAGTGCAGACGAGACCCAGGAAATCGGGCTTGCAGGAGGAGCAAAGGCCGAGGCCTTTGAACACTTACAAACTCCTCCAAGTCAGAAGAAATCAAAAGCTCAAGGAGAGGAGCGACAACAATCATTGGATCTGTTGTTGGAAGAAATCTGGACCGTTAGATCAGCGTCCAGGGAAGCGAAAGGAGAGCACAGACGAGAGGAACATATCTTAGCCGTAGGATCTCAGTGCAGAGGATCGGCAGTCGTCCGATCCAGGTAAAGTGCACAGACACTAAACCCTTTAAGTGCACAGGAGAGCGCACTGGCCGAAGTCCCGAAGCGGGCAGGAACCATCCATCATGCAAAGGGACATGTGGCGTAAGATCCACAACTCTGGAGCGAGAGCACTTCGAAAGTTTGTGGTCAAGGAGAAAGTGGAATCGCCGAAGAGCCGAAGGGTCAAATTAGATCTAGGTTGTTGATTGTCAGGAGGCACGTGTCAGCAGATCTGAGACTTCGGGGAAATTCACTTCGGGGGATTTCAAGTGTGGAGTGTGACAAACTCCCGAAGTCCCGAAGGCCGAAGTAGATCGCAACCGTCCATTGTGAAGGACACATGGCGAGAGATCAGGAAGTTCGGAGGCTTAGCGTTCCGAAAGGAAGTCGACGTAGGCGGAGAAGATCTAGACCGTCGGATCCAGAGGGATGCGTGGCGGAAATCCGTCAACTTCGAGTGAAAGCACTCTGGGAGGAACGAGTGTGCAGGAGTCTGAAACTCCCGAAGCCCGAAGAGTCGAAGTGGATAGTGGTCGTCAAATCAAGGGGGAGACACACGTCAAGAGGTCGTGTACTTTGGGTGGAAGAACTTCAAGAGGAAGCAAGTGTGGAGAGTTTGAAACTCCCGAAACCTGAAGAGCCAAAGGCCATCGTGGTCGTTGATCTGTGGGACGTGCGTGTCCACAGATCGTGGACTCCGGGTGAAAGCACTTCGAGCAAAAGCGAGCGTAGAGGAGTTGAAACCCCTGAAGGCCGAAGTCCCGAAGTGGACGAGAGTCGTTGATTTGAGGTGGGCGCGTGGCGCCAGATCTAGAACTCTGGGTACGGAATACTCCGGAGGAAAGCGGAGGGTGAAAGTGTCGAAGTCCTGAAGTGGACCAGAGTCGTTGATTTGAGGAGGACGTGTGGCAGAAGATCTGCCATTTCAGAGAAAAGTCACTCCGGGAGAAAAAGGAGTGTTGAATAAGAACTCCTGAAGGCCGTGTTATCCCCGATATCTAGGGATAACTAGGAGATCATGTCTCGAGGCCCACAAGTCCTAGGCATGGAGTACCAAGAGCAAGATTGACCCGAGCATGGCCCTGGAGGGCCCATTCTTCTCCTTCTTCACCAGACTTGTCCTGTTAGCAGCAGCAACTTCCATCACCATCGGCTTGGACTTGCATCAGAGAAGACTCTTGCTCCATGAGGTAATTGGTCCAAGGTATCATTGTATGTGTCATGTTTGATCGTTATAACCTTCTTATATATGCATCAGGTTCCTTACATTTCTGATAACTGCTTGGATCTTACACTAATCCGCTTTACCATTGTTGGGGTGATTAATGGGGTGACCTAGCAAGCTTGTATTCATGGGTTTTGGTTAGCCACCAAGGGGGATTTGCAGAGCCATCGTC
>JZKD02S2189354.1:408729-420143 GCA_000966675.3 Picea glauca | reverse complement strand
TTATTTTCATATTATTCCAGTGTTTATTGACAAGTAATATTATATGCCATTGTCATTATTGCAAACATTGACTTCGTCAATATTTACTGTTGATTATGCTCATGTACCTTAAATAATGATAGTCATTAATTAATGAAGTATTAACCACTATTGCATGTACTAGTGTCATTGTTGTCTTGTCTCGCAAGCAGGTGCCTCTTCTGTGGTTTTTCTTCATTTGACTATCTTCTGGGCGGTAATTTGTGAAGGGGAAACTAGCCTTGATCCTTTGAGCCTTTTCCTTTCAAAACCCTAGATTGCCAGGGACGTCTCCCTTGCGCTTAGCCACCCTAAATAGAAAGAGCCCACCATCGAGGTGACAGTGAGTGGGGAAGCTCCTGTTACGCCAGTTTGACCCTTACCCTTCAGCTACTTGACCTAAACTACAAACTGAGCGACAACAGGCCGGAGAGTCGAAGTTCATCTGAGTTGTTTGTTTGCTGAGGACAGGGGTCAGCAGATCTTCCACTTTGAAAGATAGCCACTTCGGAGGAAGCAAGGGCGGAGAGTTTGAAACTCCCAAAGCCCGAAGAGCGAATTTAATTGTAGTCGTTGATCAAGAGACACCACCGTGGTCACAAGATCAACGATAGTGCTTAATTGCGGGGGCAGAAAGTGATCGGATTTTAAAAACCTTAGAGCGGGCCACAATTGAAACCACGGTATTGCCAAAGGGATACGTGGCAACTGGTAGTGAATTGCGGGGAGAAAAGCAATGTGGTCTCAAACCACTCTAGGTCACCCCGCAATCGCGTGTTTACGTGAGGACATAGCCCGAGGTCACATGTAGGAAGGGGCTAAACGTAGAGGAGTTAGCGCCTAAAACTTGATAGTTCGGCAACGCGAAGGAAGAGGTTGCGGGTGTCATAGAACTTGCACCAAAAAGATAAAAGGGAATGTGTTAAGTTGATTTGGGTTCCAACGGGGGATTGAAGAGTCGATCCGACTCAGAAGATTGAAAGATCCTAGACCAGGAGGTCGTAGAACCCCCAGGAGGGGAGGGGGGTTGCATTAGGATGTGTTCCTCAGCCAAGTCAGAACCATCTTCAGTAAATTTAAGTAAATTGTACATGCCCTTCATCTGCATATCATCTAGGTTGGGGCTGAAGGTGAGAGGTCTATTGGGCTGCCATGGCAGCACCATGTTTGTTTCTAGTGGACAGGAAGGTGATACAGGAGGGGAAGTGCCCGAACTATTTGAAGTAGAAGACATGATACAAAGTATTAAAGGGGAGGATTGATAAGAACTAGAACGGGGGTCAACAAGGACAAACAGGAAGCAGATCCAGTTAAATATCCTAGATCAACCACCAAGTCATTGACGGGAAAGTTCTCTACAGCAGTTGAAGCAGGTGGTTGTAAAAGAGAAGATTTAGCAGCTTCAGTGTAGCTATTGCAAGCAGAATTTCATGTGTTTCAATGAGGAACCGCAAGTTGTGGAATAACAGCCTTGGAAGACCATTCGTCCAGACTCCAGCCAGTGTTCAAATTCAAAAGACATTGGAATTGATCTTTCCTAAATCCAACGAAGGACAGGACAGGACCCAAGAAGAATGGTAGAGGAACAAATTGGAGAAAGCCACAACTCCCAAGTGCAGACCCAATCAAATGTGTTTTCAAACAAGCAAAATCTCGCAACAACCCTCACAGCTAGCCCCGGAAGGCTCTCTCTCACCAAAAGGCAATGGCCTTGACATGGCAAAGGGTAAATAAAAGTAAGAAGTCAGTATCACTAATAAGCTATGTGCTTGACTTAATATGGGAAAAGATTGTTACGGATCTGAGCAGGGTTCTGCTTTAGTCTAAGAGAGCCAAGTTTTCAGTTTGGGCAAGGTGGACCCAAAAGGCATATAGGTAACCTGAGGGGGCACACCTACTTTTATCTCAGGAAGTCCAAAATATTTTAAAATCTATTCTCTGCGCTCTGGGACAGATCTAAAAAGGGAAGAAATATGCACAGAAAAATGAGTTAATTTTAAGAAATCTGCCCCTAGTATGTCACTGACAGAAAATCTTCTCCTTTTGGGCTGGTGCATGCCAACCACAGGGGGGTGTCCCTAGCCTCCTTGCTTGCTGTCCACCACCTGCAACTCTTCAAAATAAGACAACATAACAGCAGAAAGTAAAGAAGGTTATGGCTGAGTTTTAAACAGCCAGAAGATCCAAATATATACTTTGAAATGTTTTGGGTGGAATCCTTAATCCATTAGCTCGAAAATCAGTGAATAAAGAGTGTAGAAAGTGATACCAAGCAGCAGATTTGTGCCCAAATGACATGCTGGTAACTTCTGAAAATGACACAGTTCACAAGCAAAAACACACACAAAATAAGAAGGCCCGGTACAAGCACATCAAGCTTTTATTTCTGCAAATGTAAGAGGCTGCTTGCACCAAGGAAACAGGTACAAAGATGGTGTAGTAGTGATCCCTGCATCAAAAATCGGAAGCTAGAAAGAGACAGAAGAAGAGAGAAAATAATGGAGTGTAGAGTTGTTGAAGTAAAATGCCCAACCCTTTTACAATCAAAAGCCCTTGAATATATAGAGGATGAGTGAAGACGCCTTGGTTAGGTGAGGGAAGGTGGGGGCCCTTGAGTTGTGGAGAGAGTGGAGTGTGAAGGGAAGGAAATCTAGGGAGAGTGGGAGTTAGGGAGTAATTCTAGGAGTTAGGTGTGGTGGTTGAGGTGGGTGAGGGGGCGCCTTGAGTTACGTGAGAGGAATAAGGTGGGTGCCCCCCTCATGAGGATGGTGCACCCCCTTGAATGATGGAGTGGTGGAGAGAAAAGGGGAGAGAAATTAGGGGAGGTAGGAATTAGGGAGAGGATTTAAGGATTTAGTGGGTGAGGGAGTTAAGAAAGGAGAGAAAAAAGGTAGGCACCCACCTTGGAGAGAGAAAAAGGTGGGTGCCCCCTCTCCTATGACTCATCCATCCAACATGGATGCCAAATCATCCAAGCGCTCCTCAAACCACCGCATCTCATTTTTCAAAGACTGCCACATGTCACTCAGCATGGTGACAACCCCGGCCAAAAATAGACATGCCCCAAAATAGCAATCTCCCTAAAAAATGGGAAATGCCTCAAATGTGGCTGGGACCACCAGGAAACCACTACCAAAAAAAGTATGTCCAAAAATAGACACTGCCAAAAATTGAAAGTCCTCGAAAGTCAATGGAAATAAACTTATCGGATTCGATTTTTCGTATGGAATCCAGAAATGCAATCTAAATCACCATCTGGCCTCCCGATCTCCACTTGCTAAAATAGAAAGCACTCGGACGACATCCCCGAAAAGGTTCATTGGGCTCAGACTGTAACCAGGAACAATACTATGTGCTCGAAAATGTCATGCGAGCCTTCAGACACTGTCTCCTAAAAAATAGGGAACTGGCTAAAAGCAGCAATCTCTCTCTCTAAACCATCGAAAACTAAGTTAAATCTGTCTCTGAAGCAAAACCACCACTTAACCAATCTTTGTATACGCTCTCAATGGAAAACAACCTCAACCTAATCAAGTATTGTCTCTGAAGAACCATTTGAATGCCAGTAGATAAAAATAAAACTGGCCTCTAACCCCAGGATTTCCAAGTGAGAAAATCTAGGGGTTAATAGGCCCACATGGAGATATTGGATTTTTTTACATAGTGTTAAGCCTTGGAGAGCTTGCATATGACCTTGATCGGTGCAACCTCCTTGATGATCCTTTATTTACCTCGGGCTTCACTTTTCACTATGTGGAGGAGTAACTTAGAAGCCGCAAACCCTTCTAGATAGATTCCTTCTGTCATTTTGAGATGATTCACCTTGTTATTCTAGTTCTAAAGATAACATAGGATAAGGTGAGATGATGTGACTTGCATAGAAAAAGGGTTGTTATTTTTATGCCTTATCCTTGGTTGAAGATAAGCCTATCCATTTTGTTATTTCTAGGCCTTATCCTTTCCTAAAGATAAGCTTATCTCTTTTACTATTTCGGAATCTTAAATTAGTCTTTCTAAATTTATCTCATGGTTGTTGGAGATATTACACACTCACCTAGGTAATTACTTTCCTAAGGTTGATAGTCCAATGTTGAGAATGCTTCCTTAGATGAGAATATTCTCTCTCGTACAAAATAGGGTGCTCCTCTTTAGTTCAAAGTCAATTACACTCAGTTAGACTAGTGGAAGTCACTCATGCATGGCAACCTCAGTTTTATCACCAGCAGTTGCAAGTGTTTCTCTCACTTCCACACGTGTGACTCAGTTAATTGATGATTGCATGGATCAATTAACTACAACTATGTGGCAGATTACTTCGGTTTCTGTCAGTGAGTGTCTAGAATCTAGATCTCTCTAGATCACTACAATGGCGACTTTACTTAGCCATGTAGAGAATATCATGTGTAATTAATCATGCTCAACAATGAATACAATTCTTGATTATTTTTCTCGTATCTCTTCTCTCCTCTCAATTTGCAAGCTTTGTACGAATTGTTGTTAGCTAGATTCTCTGTGTAGGTTTCACCACAATTCTACATGGTATCAGAGCCCACAAGTTGTTAGGAGCAAGTTGCATGAGTATCTTATTTGCAAGTCTAGAAGGGAGATGCAGTCAGAAAATATGGACTATTCGCCAGCAATACTTCTCACGCCTTATAACTACTTCGAGTGGAAGCTAAAAATTCTGCATCAACTCAAATGCAGAGGCTTGTACCAGATTACCATGGCTACAGAGGTTGAACCAACTTTTGTTATCAAGAAGAACATGTATCTCAACCGCATGGATGAGGCTTACGACCTCCTCTGTGTCTCTATGTTTTGAAAACATCTACTCTCCATTTATCAGATAATGCATCCTGGTACAGAAAAAAGGGTGGAGCTCACACTTGATTCTGTAGCGATATCTGATATTCATGATAACTCCATGATTGTTGTTGGTGAGGTAAACCACCAATCTCATTTGTATACTTTCAGTAAATTCATTGCTAAATCTGATTCGGCTTTACTACTGACGCATGTTGATAATACTAGTAGATTATAGCACGAGATAATCGGTCATCTGAACTTCAAATACATGCAACAACTATGCAAACATGATATGATCACCAGCTTGTCGAACATACACTTTTCAAAAAGAGTTTGTCAAGGATGCATTCTTGGCAAACATCCTCAAGAGAAGTTTGAGAAAGGGAAGGCCCGAATGGCCTCCTCTCCTTTGGAGCTCATCCACAATGATCCGATGCGACCCTTTCCTCATCCGCCCATCAACAAAGCAAGGTACGTGCTTACATTTATTGATGATTTCTCACGATACACTTGGGTGTATTTTCTCAAGTAGAACTCTGAGGTTTTTGAGCATCTCAAAGACTTCAAAGCACATGCAAAGACTCAATCTGGGAGAAAGATCAAAATCCTCTGCATAGACAATGGGGGGGAATATGTGAACCGAGATGTCCAGCATCTTTGCTCAAAAGAAGGTATATAGCTACAGCACACATTAGCCAAGAGGAAGAATGGATCCCTCAAGGAGATGACCTCTTGCATGTTGCATGCAAGATCTCTATCGCCCAAGCTTTGGGCCGAGGCACTTAACTGTGCCAACCACATTTAGAACAGATCTCCTCACAGATCTGTCAAGGATAGGAATCCTATGAGGCATGGAGCGGCAGCAAACCCGAAGTCACCCACTTCTTAATATTTGGATCATGTGCATGGGCCCGAGTACCCTCTGAAAAGAGGAAAGCATTAGATCTGCAGAGTACCACATGCATTTTCGTGAGATATCCAAATGGTGTGAAGGGTTACATGTTACTTGATCCCTCTACTGAACAGGCTCATCACTGAGTGCAGTGTTCTGTTTGAGGAGAGTCCCTTGCATGCATCATTGGAGCCACATGCAGAGACCTCGGTACCACTGCCTGCACCAGACATCAGTGATGATGAGTCCACTCACTCAGATAATCTTTGAATCTAATTCGGAAGATGATGAGCATGCAGATGTTGAGCCACCACAAATGCCCAAGTGGGCAAAGACCACCCTACAAGCAACAAGAGACCTTGTGGGGGACCAGCGGATCAGAGGAGGACCAGTTCTCAATTTGAGGATCCTCCTCATGTACTCACAGTTACCAAACCTGTGACTCCCATGCATCGCTATATGGTTCTAGCTTCAGACCCTCAAACCTATGCAAAGGATGCAGGGAATCCCTTATGGGAAGTCGTTATGCAGGAGTACAACTCTCTCCTCGAGAACCAGACTTGGTATCTCGTTCTGCTTCCTTCAAACAGGAAGCTTGTCAGATGCAGATGGGTCTATAGGACCAATAAGGCAACAAACGAACAGGTGAGCAGGTATAAGGCAAGACTGGTTGCCAAAGGCTTTCAGTAGATCCACGGGATAGACTATGATGAGACCTTTGCTCCCGTAGCAAAGATAGACTCCATCCGATTGGCCCTTGCCATTGCGACAGCCAGGGGGAGGGAAGTTCACCAGTTAGATGTGAAGAATGATTTTCTTCATGGGGATCTCTCAAAGGAGATTTACATGGAGCGGTCGTAGGGGTTCATTCAAAACTCATTCTTAGTATGTCGATTGAAGAAGTCCCTCTATGGCCTCAAGAAGGCACCTAGAGCATGGTACATGAAGATGGATGCCTAATTGTTTCATCAACATTTTGTCATATGCAAATCAGATCCGAATGTATACATGCTGACAACCTCAGACGCCTTGTTGATACTAGTTCTTTATGTTGATGACCACTTGATCACATGAAGTTTGGCCTCCGCAATTGCTGCGGTCAAAGACATTATGCATGACAGGTTCTCTGTGATGAACATGGGTCCACTGCACTATTTCCTTGGTCTTGAGATCAATCACGATGCTTCAGGCATCAAGCTATCTCAGACTAAGTATGTCAAGGATCTCTTGGTTAGATTCCACATGACCGACTACAAGTCGACAGCCACACCCTTCTTGTTTGGGGTAAATCTTGAGGATGGAGGGGATACACCAGTGGTGGACAACACCTTGTATAGATAAGCTGTGAGGAGCCTTCTATATCTAACCCACACCCGACCAGATCTCTCACATTCAGTAGGGGCAATTTCCAAGTACATGCAGGAGCCGCATGAACTACACTGGAACGCTGCCAAGTGCATCCTAGGATATGTTCATGGCACCACAAGTTATGGGATCCACTATGCAGCAAGTTGTGCATTGGATCTCATGTGCTTCACCGATTATGATTGGGCTGGTGATAGCACAGATCGCAAGTCCACATCTGGGTACGTGCTTAGTTTGGGTTTTTGTCCCATTTGTTGGTCGAGCAAAAAGCAGTCAACTATTGCTCTATCGTCAGTAGAGGCAAAGTACAAAGGAGCAATCAACGTCACTATTCAGGCACTTTGGCTTTAGAACTTCCACACCAAGCTTGGCATCCAGTTTCATCATTCAACTGTCATTTGGTGTGACAATCAAAGCACTCTCAAGTTTTGCAGAGAACCAGTGCAGCGACAGCGGACCAAACACATTGAGATCCATATGCATTACATGAGAGCGTTGGTACATGACAGGATCATCGATTTGCAGTACTTTCCATCAACCAAACAGAGTGCAAACATCTTCACCAAGACATTTACTCAGCAGAAGTTCCACTTCCTGTGCGATCGTCTTGGAGTGAAGGACACAGTTGCTTAGCAACTGCATTTTTTCCTTCTTCTTTGATGCATTGTACTTTGAGGGGGGGGTTTCCCATGAGGTTTTCCCTCTTTCCTCTATTTTTCAATGTTTCATTCTTAGATGCATTGTACAATGGGTACCTTACATGGCCTTGGTTTTCGGGCCCCATTCATCATTTACACCCTAGTAGTGTTCAGGGGGGGTGTTGGAGATATTACACACTCACCTAGGTAATTATTTTCCTAAGGTTGAAAGTGCAATGTTGAGAACGCTTCCTTAGATGAGAATATTCTCTCTAGAGAATATTCTCTCTAGAGAATATTCCCCTACAAAATAGGGAGCTCCTCTTTAGTGCAAATCAGTTACACTCAGTTAGACTAGTGGAAGTCACTCATGCATGGCAACCTCAGTTTTATCACTAGTAGTTGCATGTTTTTCTCTCACTTCCAAACGTGTGACTCAGTTAACTGATGATTGCATGGATCATTTAACTAGGACTATATGGCATATTACTTTGATTTATGTCAGTGAGTGTCTAGATCTCTCTAGATCACTACTATGGCGACTTAGCCATGTAGAGTATATCATGTGTAATTAATCATTCTTTCAACAGTGAATACAATTCTTGATTCTTTTTCTCTTATCTCTTCCCTCCTTCTCTCAATTTGCAAGCTTTGTACGAATTGTTATTAGCTAGATTCTCTGTGCAGGTTTCACCACAATTCTACAATGGCTTATTCTTAGAAGACTTACCTTACTTAAGCCACTAATTTGTGTTATTCTCATAGTTTAATCCATCTTTGAGATTCAACCTAACATGGGCTATTTTCAGCCACATATTTCTCTCATTCATGTGCCTTATCTCTAGGGAACATGTGGTCTTAAGAAGGTTCAACCCAATCTATGGTAGAGATTCTTCAAAGCTATTCTTTCATATGTATATTAATGGAGAAGAAGTTCATTATACTGGGAGATGATTATTCTTAATAGCTTATCCTTTCTCTCCCTCATCTTCTTATCATTCTAATAGTATATATTGTATGAAGCAAAGCGAAGAAGGGTTTGATTTTTGTTGAAATTAGTGCAGTTGCAAGAGCCATTCTCTGGGAGGATGGCATAAGACCGTAGCTGAGATCTAGGGCCCCCAGTACACTCATGGGGTTCTTGGTTTGGGACCAAGTAGTTAGAGCCATGGCAAAAGACCCTACTGAGGGCCCCCAATGTATTTCTGGGGTTCTTGATCAAGGACCAAGCAGTAAGTCCCTAGATGTGTTCTAGGGCCCCTAGATGTGTTCCAGGGAATCTATGCTCGGTCCTTGGATTGATCCTTGGATGTGTTCCTTGGCTGTTTATGATGTAAGTCCCTAGATGTGTTCTAGGGCCCCTGGATGTGTTCCAGGGAATCCTTGCTTAAACGCTTGGGTTGATCCTTGGTCTTGTACCTTGGTGGATGAAAGACCCTAGATGTGTTCTAGGGCCCCCAGATGTGTTTTGGGGTATCCTAGTTTAGGACCAAGTAGTTCTTGGTTGTGTACCAAGATGTGATAATGTGTGATCTTCTTCTTCTCTCCCGGGATGGTCCATGAGACCTAGGAGCAGCTAGAAGATGGACATGAGCACATCAATGGTTTCTCCTCTTATGCAGGGATGATAAAAGCTTATAAGTTATCATGAGACATGTGGACAATTTGCCATTGAGGAAGACCCCTTTGACTTTGTCTGGCAGCCTCCCCTTACTTGATTCTCTTTCTCCATCTTGCTTGATGTTGTGTTGGTCTTTTATAAGTCACTTTGACTTATTTGACTTTTTCTTTAATATTTTTATTAATTAAAATGTTACTTATTATTGTTAAAATATTATAAGTTGTAACTACAAAGAGTATTCTATTTATTATTGATTTATTATTCAATAGATCAATCCCCTTTTGTGGATTGATCATGTCGGACATTGTAATTGACCAAATCCCCTTTTGCGGATTGGTCAAACCCTAATTGTAATATGCAAATTAAGAAGTCGGCCCCCAGGCAAATTAAAGTGGTTCTAACCACCCAGAAAGACAAGTCGGCCCTGCCAGTGAAGAGACACCTCCTTTCAACACTTGCCAGATTGTATAAATAAAAGAAGTCAACCACTCATTTGTTCACTCACTTAGCTCACTCATCTAGTGAGCAAGTATTGAAGGAATCTGCAGTTACCAGTTGTCAGAAGAAGGAAGAGAGAGAGGCCCATTGCTTGAGAGAGGACATTCTCTAGTCTTTGATTACTCTCTGGTCTAGCATCATGGTAGTTTGTCTCTCGTAGAGAGAGTTATTCTGGTACTGTACTTGGTTATAGAATCTATATTAAAGAAGTTTTGTTGGGTTTTCTTTTCCTTGAGGGTTTCCCAGGATAAATGCTTATCTTGTTTCTTTCAGTAAGATCCTTATTATGCTGTTGATATAACTGTAATAATTACTATTGAACCTGGGATCAATAATAACAGCTTAAGCAAGAAACTTAACAATTATTTGTTTTAATTATTAGGCTTGTAATAAACCTAACCCTAACCCTTTCCTAGACTATAAAAAGGAACCTACCCCTCTATCACTCTTACACTCACTTACTCTCCTCTCTTGGTCTGATTTTCTGCGGCTACTTCAGTTGGGCTCTTGTTTGGGGGTACGGCCTCCTTGGTGGACTCTCTCTTACTGTTTTAGAGGTACGGCCTCCTCAGATTTCTTCTGCTTGTTGGTTGCAAGCTTCTACTCTGGTGTTCATGTCTTCTCTTGCTGGGTTTGAGGACCACAGACCTTCCCTCTTGCTGTGTTAACTAGGGCGGACCTTCCTCTTGCTGTGTTAACTAGGACGGGCCTTCCTTTGGCCCCTCTTCTGCTGCCGCTGAGTGTTTTAAGGTGTAGCGGCTCCTCCCTTCTTCTCTCCAGGCTGCCGCTGTGTTTGTTTTAGGCTGCTGTGGGTTTTCTCCTTGGCTGCCACCTGTGTACCTCTTATGCTGCTGCTATCACTTGTTAACTGCTGCCTCTAGGATCTGTTGTGACAGTCCTAAGATTGCTACCCTAGCTGTCCATCTTGCTGTAGCAGTCCTATATCTTCTTGGACAGTTTTCATGTGTGCTGTTTGGAGCTTTCATATCAGCCCTACCCTTGCTGATTGTTCTTGAGTTCTTCTTGGTAAACTGTTCACTTAAAGATCATGATGAGATCAAACCCTTGAGGGTTTGATCCATGACCTTCATAGCTTTTCTGAGCATAAAGAAAGTGGACAGCCACACATCATGTAACTCTATCATTTGTTTTTTCTAAGATAAAGTTCAGATCTGATTATGCTAATGTTTACATCTGTTTTTAAGTTCAAGTTAATATTCAGAAATGTTTTTTCTCTTCATGTTTAGTCCTACGTAAAGTCTGTTCTCCTTAGCATGTTCATATTTGTATTTTCAGTATTTCATCTACTTCAGATTTTTGTTTTAAGTATTGATCTGTATGTACAGTAGTGATCATTTTTGAAAAGATATCTCTGTTTACATTTTCCCTAAAAATCTAACAATTTTATTGTGTGAGATTTTGAGCTTCTTCTCCTTTGCTTTTTCTTCCCAGAGAGATTGAGATTTATGTGATGTCCCATCCCCAAGATTAGGCCAGCAGGGAGTGACTTAGTAGTCTATATGTTCCCGTAGACTATAGTCAGGCACAAACAGGGAACCAGATGGAGGAATAAGGA
>JZKD02S2189354.1:378396-390671 GCA_000966675.3 Picea glauca | reverse complement strand
ATACCGGTTTCAGTTTTTAAAACATTGCTTTGGAGGCTAGACATTACACCTTGGAGTTGTTTTCTTCCTTCTTTAGTGGGGGCGTCCCTCTCTTTGGGGTTTATTACACTTTGATCATTGTACATGTGGCTTAACCATTCCAAGTTTATTGTATTTTAGACTAGCTAGTTGGAGGAAATTGTGTTTTACTACTCCATAGCAAGATCTAAGTATCTCACATGAGATAATATTATTTTATTGTAAAGGAAGGTGAGCATCACTCTATAAAAGAAGATGCCCTTCCTCACTTGTACTCATGGTTGGATTTTTGGAGCTTTTACTCCTTGGAGCTTAAAAGACATATCTTTCTTGGAGCATATGGTTGTGTAAAGGGTTCTTTCTTTGTGGATGATTGTTGTCAATTCTTGAAGCTTTTATACCTTTGCTCTTACTTGGTGCATAAGAATTAATGGTGAAATGCTCAAGTCTTCTACAAGCCTTCAAGATCGATCCATTAGAGGGGTAAGTTTACCACTTGGAAGGAAGATGCTTTAAGGTCTTTCCTTCCTTCTTCCTTTGTTGGTTTGGTGATTATTTGGTGCCATGCTTTGTTCTTCCTTGTGAATCCCTAGCAAAAGTATCAAGTAAATTTGTCAAGCCAGAGTTTATCCTGTTGGTGAAGGTTTTTTCCATTAAGGTTCCCTTCTTGTAGTCCTTGATATTCATTGTTGATCTTGATTGGGTGAACGATTACTCTTCCTTTTGGTTCTAATCTCTAACCCTAATCCTTGAGTGAAATAGACCAATTCTTAAGAAGGTTTCTTCTTGACCTCATAAATCATTTGATTCACCTTGATTCCATTGCCCTTGTGGGATTTGGCACTGATCTCTACTTCCTTGCATCACCTATATTTAAAACCGTAAAAAAAAAAAAAAACTCTATTTTACTGAGGCTACTCTCAACTTCACATGGTGTTGCATTGCTTGGCCTTCCTACTAGGGATACCCCCCTTGAGCCAGAGGAGAGTCGGCCTAAAGTGAAGAGGATAGGTTATTGAGGTGACAATGGTGACCATCCTAATAGTTGCCCCTTAAGTTGTACTTTTACCTTGTGGATTAGGGCTTTTAACATTAAGTACAATTTGGGTGGTAATAGGTCTTATCAACATTCCTTAGTTGAGTGGAATATGTCTTTTAGTTGATTCTTGTATTTGTTCTTTTTGAGTAATAGTTTATTTTTGGGACATCCTATCTTCATTATTATTTTGTTGGGTGCATGAGATTGAAGCTAGTGATATTTTTGGCACTGCTTCATCATTGTCAGATTCAAAATTGTACCCAACATGATTTCGTTCCCTGCATTCGATATTTCTACTTCCTTTCCATCAACTATTTTCAAATAGCATAGTGACTTGTCTTCACATCGATGTCCTAGAATCCATCTCTTACCACATCTACGACAATTATTTTCCTTCTTTATTAATTCTAGCCATCGTCTTCAAGAATCTTTTACTAACTTGTCAATTTTGCCCCCTAATTCTTTTTGCAACTTCTCCATCTTGTACATAAGTTGTGTGACGTTATTGGCTTCATCTTCATCACAATAAACCTCTAATTGTATCTTTTTATTGCTAGACATTTCGATGGGGGCCTTCTTCTTTGTGACACCCACGTTTTAAGTTTTAACTTTACTTTATATACTATATATATAAAGTTTTGATTTTTTTAAAGGTAATTATTCAAAGTAAAAATTAAAATATGGTGGGAAAAAAAAGGCCCCGCATCCCTAGGAAAAAACGTATGGAAAGGCGAATGTACGATGACAAAGGTCATTACAGCAAGTGCATATGGCGGCGTACAAATGGGGATTGCAAACATGCAGTACGACGACGTACAAATGGGGATTGCAAGCATGCAATATGGTGACGTATGGATCGAGAAAGAATTGGCAACAGTAGCAATATATGATAGAAGGGAATCAGCAATTTGTACATGAAAAAGTACAAAGAGCATATGGAACAATGTATGACAATAGCACAGTGGATTGTACGATGACTAACAATCATACAAAATTGTAGAATTGCTACCGTTGGTACAGACTATGTACAACTTGTATGGGAGTGCTAATTAACCATTTTGTACGGAACAACAATTAAAAGTAGCTTGATCTATTATATAATATTTTGAGTTAACCCATAACTTGGCCAAATCAGTGACTCTAGTACCAAATGGAATGAACAATTCCTATTTATAAAAGATTGGCAGAGTTATTATGTAAATATACGATAGAATATTGAATAATAATTTCATAGATATGAGTGATGATTACAACAAGCCTTGTGACAATGTATATATATACATTGACTAGTCATTAACTGAAGGGGTGTGTAGCCTTTGACCTTTCATTAACCTAAATAATAATAATAATAATAGTAATATTATTGTGATTGTTACATTGTTTATGGATAGTCATGCCTTGACTTGATGCTTATGGGGCACACTTCCATAGACAAATGAACACATAAATGGCATGCTGACTTTCTTCATGGGGTGCACACCTAGAGATGTTGGTTGGTTGCTTGGGAGGAGGAGCATTGAGCATCTTAGAGGAGGGCATTGAACCCTAGATGGCATGGGGGCACTTGGCTACTTGCATGGAGGCTCGCACCTAAATTAAGGAAGCTTGTGTTGAGGATTGATCATGTAGGTGGGGTGCACCCGAAGGTACACAAGGCTTAGGAGGGAGTGTTAGAGCATTGGAGGAGTTTGGAGGAGGAGCATTGGACCCTTCTTGAGGAGTGTTTAGCCTTGGAGACTTGCATGTTGGATGATTATGCCTTGGAGCTTGACATGTGTCTCTTGGGGTTGAATGGGTCCATATGTGGGACTATTTAGTGATTACATAGGTTGCTCACTATGGACTTGATCCACTTTATGATAGTTGGCCTCCCTCACCTTTCATATATAAATAGGGAGAGAGTATTTTCGTCACTTGTACTTGTTCAACCATGTAATCACATACATCTTTTAGAGATGTGAGAGCTAGGGAAAACTTGTCTATTTGTACTCTTTTTTATCTAAATTTGCTCTCTTTCTCTTGAGCACTAGGGTTCATTGAGGAATTTCAAGGAAAGACTAGGATTAAGGTTTTGCCCGAAGGAGACAAAGAGAGCATTTTATCTTGTAGCTCTCGTGATAAAAGAAGACTAGGCTTTCATTGCATTTGGAAACCCTAGTGCTACATGGGGTGATTATTGTGCAGGAGAGAAAACAAAGGTCCTTGTCCACTTGTGGGATACAAATGTATGGGCAAAGGAGGACTTGTCAATGTTGATGCCAGCTTGTTGACGATCTTTAGTGGAGTAAGCAACTTTGGCTGGCAATGATTCCTAGCTAGGAGGAGTTGGTGGCTAGGGTTTGGAGAGATTGAATTTTACCAACTTATGATAAGGTGTGGGTATGTACATGTACTTCATCTTTTATATATGTCGTAGGCTAAACGTTCTACAAAATGACGATTTTTTCCGGGGACATTTGTCCGAAATCCAATGAGAAATTGTTATATTCATAGACTTTCCATATAATCTGAGTGCCCCATGTTGAAAAATTGATGCATGTAGGTAAATTTAAAAATTTTACAGCGTACAACCAACATACCAATACATTTGCATATATGAGGATCAYTGAAAGTGAGACAATCACAGAGAGAACACAAGTATACCCTGGGAAACCCTCTTGGGGTAGAAAACCCAGCCAAAACTTCTCTTTAAATTCTTCAACAAAGTACAATACCAGTACAAGACTTTAGAGAAACTAGCTAGGAATCAAAGGGATGAAACAATACCTCTATTTCAGTGCTTACAAACTTCACAAATAGTTGAACTAACACTTACAGTAACAGCTTGACAAAATCATCAAAAGATAATTGACTTTCCTTCTTGCTGTAGCAGACTTATGGCAGTTTTAACACAGTATTTGTAGCAGCCTTATATCAACAAGGAACAACAGAAGACTTCAGCAAGAATAGAGTGTTTGTATCAGGAGTATACTTCAACAACTAGTTGCCATATACCAGCAGAAGACTCCAGCAACTAGCAGCCATATACCAGCAAAAGATTCGAGTAGATATCAGTCATATACCAGCAAAATACTTCTGCAAATAGATGCCTTGCCTCAGCAGAAGACTCCATCAAAACAAAGGTATCCAAATATTAAGTGAAAGCCCCTTTTTATAGGTTGTTTTGGTTGCCCTAAGCAGCCCCCTAAGAATGTATGACAGTTGTATAACACCTGTCATACCTGCCCTCCTTTGGCTACCAAGAGTCACCTCCTAATGTTCCCAATAGCCACGTCCTAAAGCTCCCAATAGCCACCTCCTAATGCTCCCAAAGGTCACTTCCTTTGTCTCTTCTAGAGGCTTCCGTAAACTGTTGTCTTAGGATTGTATGACAGTTGTTAAACAATTGTCATACCACCCCCCTAAGCTGGCCACTCCAACCGCCCTAAGCAGCCCCCTTAAGCAACCTCCCTAAGCTAGCCACTACAACCGCCCTAAGCAGCCCTCTTAGAGGTGCTATGAGGTTGACACATGGCATATGGTTGTCTTGGCATGAGGTTGACACTTGTCATGTGTTTGATGCTTGACATAAAGTTAACACTATATCAAAACTTTATGTACATGGTTAGTTACAATAGGGAAAATAGCTTCCAAAGCTATATAATTCAACACTCCCTCTTAGCAAGGAAGGTATTTTCCTAGTACCAATTGTTACATTCATTTGTCTTTACTTGGCTATTGACTTGTTGATCCATGTAGAATCTATTCATCAAGAGAAGTTTTGCATCCATAGCTAGCATTGGGATCAGTAGCATCTCTGGTGAGCACATTGATGTCATTACAGGATTTTTATTCACTCAGTTCACCAAGAACTGTTTGTGCAATTCACCAAGAACTGTCCTACTAGCCATATGCTAGAGGAAGCTATACAGTTCAACAAGAATTGTCAATTCACCAAGAAGTGTCTTACTCAATGCCAGTCCTTTTTCATAATGGATGAGTAATCTTAGAGCTAGTCCTTTTTCATACTAGATAAGAATAAAATAGAATAGCCCACATCCTACCTGTAAATGACTTGCCCCACTATTGTCACCAGAATCCCATATGCAGCTCCTTAATCCTCTTACGAGGTACCAGTCCAAGTTTGTCTCTGAAGTACTCAAACTTCACCTTTGACAGAGATTTGGTTAGCACATCTGCAACCTGCTCATTGGTAGCCACATAATGAAGCTTCATTGCTCCCTTTTCTACCACATCATGGATAAAATGATACCTGATTCCCATATAAAACAGCATCCTGAAGTACTCTTACGATCTGTAACACTACCAACCCAATTTGAATCAGAGTATCCCTGTAGTCTGAACTCACAATCTGCATCATACTTGATACCATACTCAATAGTACCTGTCAAGTATCTCATCACATGTTTTGTTGTGATCAAATGAACATATCTGTGTTCAACCATATACTGACTTAAAGTGTTCACAGCAAAACATATGTCTGGCCTTGTGTTCGTTAAATACATCAACGAACCAATCATTTTCCTATACAAAGTGGCATCCACTATCTTTGATGAAGTATCACATAATAACTTTGGATTTGTCGTCAGAGGTGTAGTCATGGATTTACAATCCATCATTCCAAATCTCTTTAGAATTTCCACAGCATATTTTCCTTGACTAAGACAAATCTCACCTGGATTCTGCCACACTTCCAGACCTAGGAAATAGTGCATCTGACCCAGTTCTTTCATTTCGAATTCCAAAGAAAGCTTCTTCTTGCAATCAGTGATGATCTTTTCATTTCCTACTAGAAACAGATCATCGACATACAATAGTAAGATCACCTGATCATCATTCTCAATCTTATAGTAGAGATTGGAATCTCCTTTGCTCTTGATAAAGCCCAAGCTCATCAGAAAATTATCAATTCTTTCATACCATGTCCTTGGTGCTTGCTTCAAGCCATGCAAGACTTTCTTTAATCTGCACACGTGTCTGACTRTCATGTGTCTCAAATCCTTGTGGTTGCTCCACATACACTTCCTCTTCTATCACACCATTCAGAAAAGCAGTTTTTATATCCATCTGATGTAGTTTCCATCCCATCTTTATGTATACCAATTATAATAGCATCATCAATATTCTTTCCTCTCGACCACATAAGAACTTAGCCATCGACAAAAGCTACTCGGAATACTTTCTCTTCCAATCCTAAAATAGAAAGGAGGTTCTTTTGCAAACTAGGTACATATAAAACATTTTCCATTTTCAAATGTTTTCCTAAATCTAAGTTGTAAAAAGCATTCCTTTTGCACTTAATCGGATAGGAAGAGTTATCATCCAGTCTCACTTGATGAGAAGAATCTTTCTTAGTCAGATTTGAAAGCGTCTTTAAAACCAGTCATGTGCCTGGAGGCACCACTATCCACAAGCCATGTTTCATCATCATAATTTACTGAATTAGTAAGAGTTGCCACCAAAACATACTCTTCATCTGAATCTTCTTTTCTTTCTCTCTTGAAAACAGGTTCATCAGCTTCAGCAATATGAGCATGATGTCTTTTGTTTTTCCTCCTTTCTTTGACCTCTTTTATGAGCGGACAATCTCTGGCAAGATGTCCCAGCTTTTCACAACAAAAACATTTGAGTTTAGAATAGTCTCTCTTACCTTTCTTAAATTTCTGAAACTTCTTTTGTGGAGGATGATTTTCCTTTTTTTTCTTTCCTTTACTGAAATGGGCTACAAGAGCTTGATCTTCATCATCACTTAGCTTTTCTTCTCTTGCTCCCAGTCTTGCTTCTTCTTGGACACAATCTTCCCATAGCTTGCTAAACTTTGTTCACTTACTTCTTGAACAGATTCCTCTTATGAAAGAGTCCCATGACTTCGGAAGTCCATTCAGAGTAGTCATTACTAACTCAGCTTCTTCAACTGAGTCATCGATAGCTATAATTTGTTCATTAATCTGAGAAATTCTTGTAAAGCAGGCATCAATAGATTCAGACTTCTGCATCTTTACATGTTTGAGTTGAGTCCTCAAAGTCGTCTTCCTGTTTATGTTCCTTCCTTCATATAGACGAGATAGAGCATCAAACATCTCTTTGGGAGTCTTCAAGGATGATACATGAGGAATAAGATGGTATTTTATAGAATCTGCAATTATTCTCTTTGCCCTTATCAAATTCTTCCTGTTCTTGCCTTTAGCTTCTTCTTCCTCAGATTTTGCAACCTCTTCCATAACATAATCTGATAAGTCATTTTCTTCCAGAACAAGGAATATTTTGTACTTCCATGCTCTAAAGTTATCAAGTCCCTCAAGTTTCTCATCAAGCTTAGTGTTTGACATCATCTTGTCCTTGTTTTTTACTTCCTTCAAAAAATTGAAATATTGTAGTCTCCTTCACAAATCTAATAACTCTATGTAGAAATGGCTTCTTTCAGGAAAGCTCTGATACCATGTTGAAAAACTAATGCATGTAGGTAAATTTAAAAAATTTACAGCATACAACCAACATACCAATACATCTGCATATATGAGGATCATTGAAAGTGAGACAAACACAAAGAGAACACAAGTATACCCTAGGAAACCCTCTTGGAGTAGAAAACCCAGCCAAAACTTCTCTTTAGATTCTTCAACAAATTACAATACCAGTACAAGACTTTAGAGTAACTAGCTAGGACTCAGACGGCTGAAACAATACCTCTGTTTCAGAACTTACAAACTTCACAAATAGCTGAACTAACACTTCCAGTAACAGTTTGACAGAATCACCAAAAGATAATTGACTTTTCTTCTTGTTGTGACAGACTTATGGCAGCTTTAACGCAGTATTTGTAGAAGCCTTATATCAGCAAGGAACAACAGAAGACTTCAGCAAGAGTAGAGCGCTTGTATCAGCAGTATACTTCAACAACTAGCTGCCATATACTAGCAGAAGACTCCAACAACTAGCAGCCATATACCAGCTGAAGATTCGAGTAGATATCAGTCATAGACGAGCAAAATAATTCAACAAATAGATGTCTTGCCTCAGCAGAACTCCAACAAAACAAAGGTATCCAAATGTTAAGTGAAAGCCCCTTTTTATAGGTTGGTTTGGCTGCCCTAAGAAGCCCCCTAAGAATGTATGACAGTTGTATAACAGCTGTCATACCTGCCCTCCTTTGGCTGCCAAGAGTCACCTACTAATGTTCCCAAGAGCCACCTCCTAAATCTCCCAAGAGCCACCTCCTAATGCTCCCAAAGGTCACTTCCTTTGTCTCTTCTAGAGGCTGCCCTAAACTGTTGTCTTAGGATTGTATGACAATTGTATAACAGCTGTCATACTTGTTGGGATTTGGTGACAACGAATTCCTCCAAGGATGGAGTTGGATCCTATTATTCTGCATTGGTTGCAACTAAAATAGACCAAGTTAGAATCTGGATAGGAGTGCATTTAATAATCAATTTCTGGTGTAAATGTATATAAATTCATGTAAGCCCGTAGAGGCATAGGAGAGACAGAGAGAGAACTTGTAAGTCTGCTGTAATCTCCATGATCTGAATAATAAGACAACCGATGTCTATGCTTGGTGGACGTAGCCCAATGTTTGGGTGAACCATGTGAAATCCCCATGTTTCTTATTTGTGTGATTGTTAATTATCATATGTGAATTGTGTTTTCCGCATTTGTAATTCTAACAAGTGGTATCAGAGGTGCATTGGAGATCCGTGAGAACTAGATCCGTGGTGCAAGATCGTGAATTCAGTGAGCAGAGTGAGCAGCAGGTCATCGGCACTCCCTAGGCAGTGTTAGAGGCACGTCGACGCTCTCACACTTGTGAAATTTTAATTTCAGTAAATTCCGCACACCTAGTGTATGTGTCAGAGAGCGCTAGAGCTCCCCCAGCCACACTCGAGCATTGCTAGCTCAGACTAGCGCTCCCTGATACATAGTGAAGGAGCGCTACTAGCTCAGACTAGCGCTCCCCTATACATAGTGAAGGAGCGTTGGCGCTATCTTTCAATAATCCAAGGAGCGCTCCCTTTCAAAAACATTCGTATGAATTTTTCCTTCTCAAAAATTAAAGGTATGGTTTTTATGAAAGTGGAAAGGTATAAAATTTATTAAGTGGTTGACTTTTATGATTATGCATACGAAGGATCAACATTATGAATAAAGTGGGTGGAGGATGTTAATTAAAATATTATTTGTGGACCCCTTTTTCGTTTAGTAAAAGGTTTAAAGATATATTTTTTATTTATCTTAAATCTTTTTAATTAAATATTTTGGGTTAATACTATTATTCCTCCACATTTAAAACGATTTTATAAGCAGTGGGTATTAGGAGATTTTGTGTTAATGGCTAAGATGCAGAGTTCGAAGTTGAAAAGTTCAGTGGTTAAAGCAACTTTGAGCTCTAGAAGCTCAAGATGCAGGATTTACTAGTGCAACAAGGGTTGCAAAAAGCATTGGCAGGCAAGACAAAGAAAACAACGACTATGACAAATGAGGAAAGGGAATATCTGGATGCAAAAGATCTTAGTACCATTCGTTTATGTCTGGCGGATGATGTTCTGTTTAATATCGTAGGAGAGGATACAACATCAGCCTTATGGAGCAAGTTGGAAAGTCTATATATGACGAAATCCTTGACAAGCAGGATCTACTTGAAGAGACAGTTGTACAGTTTGCGGATGAAAGAAGGTACAAAAATTGTTGACCATGTAAATACCTTCAATACCCTTATAGTTCAATTGACTAGTATGGAAGTTAAATTCGAAGATGAAGATAAGGCTATTACACTATTGTGTTCGTTGCCTGAGTCTTGGGATAATCTAGTGACCTCTATTAGCTTTAGCTCAATAGATGTTTTAGATTATGAATCTGTTGTGGGAGCTTTATTGGTTGAGGAGATGAGGAGAAAATCTAGTCAAGAAACCTTAACTTCAGAGGCGATGTTGGTCAGAGGTCGAACTAAAGAGCAGAATGAGAGAATTTCTTCTCGATCTAAGTCAAGACACAGAAAGGGTAAAGCAAAATGCTGGTACTGTGGCAAAACAGGACATCTCAAGAAAGATTGTTGGAAAAGAAAGGAATCTGAGGAAAACTTTACGAAGGAAGCAAATTTGGCTGTAACAAATTCAGGTATGACTGATGAAGTTTTATTCGTTTCTAGTAATTTACAATATCAAGAAGAATGGCAGTTAGATTCAGGTGCCTCCCACCACATATGCTCACATAGAAATTGGTTCATTTCTTACCAATCTGTCGATGAGGGTGTAGTGTTTATGGGAAATGGTATTCCCTGTAAAAATGTTGGGGTTGGCAGTATTAGAATCAAGATGTTCGATGGTATTGTTAGGGAATTAACAGATGTTAGATATGTACCTAAGCTTAAATCATATTTGATTTCATTGGGAGTGTTGGATTCTTGTGGATATAAGTATACAGGTCAAGGTGGAGCACTCAAATTGTCGAAAGGTAGTTTAGTAGTGATGAAGGCAACAAAGGTTGATAACCTTTATAAGTTGGAAGGGAGTATTGAAGTGGCATCTTAAGTGACAGATGTATCTTCTTGTTTATGGCAGAAGCATCAAGGTCATAAAAGCAAGAAAGAATTGCAGGTACTGGTAAGCGGTAAATCATTTCCAAACTTAAAATCTTTGTTTCCAAATTCCTGCTTGTTTTATATGTCTGCCAGTTATGATGGTGGTATAAAGGGATGTTGTGTGTGGGATCCTACTTCTCACAAGGTCATCATTTACAGAGATATAGTATGTATGGAACAACCAAAAGGATTGATTCAAGATCGCAACGGTAAATTTGTTTGCATGCTAGATAATTCATTGTATGGCCTATTGGTACCCAGGAAAATATACAAGAGGTTTGAATCCTTCATAGTGAGTCAGAATTTTTCAAAGGGTAGGAATGAATACATTTTATAATACATTCACAGTCTTGATGTTATTTGTTGATGATATGCTCGATGTAAGCCAAAGCATGGATAAAATCAGTAAGAAAATGACTCAGCTGGACAGGACAATTCAGATGAGGGATCAAGGAGCAGCAAAACAAATTATGGGCATGGAAGTACACAGAGATGGTAATGGTAAGTTGTGGTTGGAGTTCAGTATGAACATTGTAAAACCAATTTTTATCCCTCTTACTTTCCATTATAAGTTTTCTTCAAGAATAGGTCCTGTCTATAAAGAAGAAAAGGTTATGTCTCGTGTAAGTTCAGTAGGAGGTCTGTTGTATGTGATGAAATGGTTAAGACCAGATGTTTCGCGTGCTAATGATGTTGTCAAATACGTGACAGATTCAGGTGTTGCAGTCAAATGGGTGCTTTAGCGTTTGAGAAGCACAAATGTCACCTATAATGATTACACTGAGATGGTCTGTGATAATTGTAATGTATATTCTAATACAGGTGTCTTGGATAGAAGGAGATCTATCACTAAATATCAGTGTTGATTAAGTCGGTGATTTTTCGCGACTTTTACCCCTGGCTGATTTTTACCCCCTTAAAAGTTGCGATTTTTACGATTTTTAAAAAGTCGACGACTTTTTCCCCAAAAGTCGTGGTTTGACCCTAAAAGTCACCGGACGCAGGGACCCGCGGAGCATAAGGGCGAATTTTTGGTTTTTTTTTGTCATTTCTAATTTTTTGCTTATGGAGAAGGAAGGAGAAGGGTTTGTGGTCTTCCTCAATCACTGTGGAGGCAACTTAACAACCATCATCATCACCATCAAGGATTTTTAAGTGGAGCAAGGGTTCAATTTCATTTGCCAACCGGTGTTGAATCTTCCATTCATAGGTATGTATCTAAATCCCTCAATGTTAATGTTTATTTTCCATAGATTTTTGCAAGTTTGCTTGCCTCTTTGCTTGACTACGTTTTGTTTTGTTTTTTTGGTCATTTTGCCATGATTTTCATGCCCATAAAACAATGTAATGTTTTTTTTTTTATGGGACAGCAAGCTTGAGCCTTGCTGTTAATTTTTTCTCCAGCCTCTTATTGTCATTTTTCATTGCTAATAATCTAATCTAGAGGTCTGATTTTTTTTACCAATGGGCTGTTATTTTTTTCTAGTGGGGTTTAATATCATTTTTTTGTTTTTTTGTGCCTTGGAGTTGAATTTTGAAGCTGTCAATTTCATCAAAAAATATGCTGAAGCCTTTGGATCCATTTTGGGTGTATGGGATCCCTGAAGATGGGACAAACCGACAAAAATTGAATTGCAAACT
>JZKD02S2189354.1:368054-378386 GCA_000966675.3 Picea glauca | reverse complement strand
GATGGGCCCTCAAGGGCCATGCTCAAGTCAATCTACTCTCGTACTCCATGTCTAGGACCATGTGGGCCTCGAGACATGATCTCCTAGTTATCCCTAGATATCGGGGATAACAAGTTACAATAGGGAAAATAGTTTCCAAAGCTATATAATTCAACACCCTAGGGGTTTTTCAGAATGCTGAATCCATTTCTGCATTCAGAAATCGATTTTGAACAACAAAAAATAGTGATTCATGTAAATTTATATCGCTGGATTCTGGCAAAAAAAAACATTTCATAGAACAGCTAGATAACGCCTTTATATATATATATATATATATATATATATGTATGTATATATATATATGAAGTGTTTCAGCTGTTCAAATATTGTGTACTTGCAACTTTGAGTTTTAGCTTATGTTATATTCTTGATTGGGTAGATTCTAGTGCTAATTGTTCATGTTGATTTGACATAACATAGAGCTGAATTGGTTAAGTGATTTAACACATATCTAGAAAATAAAAGAGCATATTTACTGCTGTTATAATCTGTTGTAATAAGACACTTCAGATCTGTTATAAACTTGGAAAAGAGTGCCCTAAGAGCTATAGTTTTGTGGTATTGAAGCATACTTGAATGGTATTTATTTTCTTAGGCTGCTTGGGTTGAAGAGAAGTGAAATATTGCTGATGTAATTTATATTTCAGATTAGTGTTAAGGCTGAACGTTCACGGGAAATACATCCAAGAAACCCCAAGGTTGAGCTGAAACCCCTGAATCTGCATTAAAAGTAGGATTCTCAAAATTTCTACACCTCTACCCAATATTTGTGAGGAACATATTTGTTCTCTAACATGCACCTTGCCATCTCCATAATACTGCAATTTCATTTCACTACTGTTGAGATTTGGGTACCTTGGAAAGTCGTCCCCGTGTGCTTATGAGTCTCTAAGCACAAAGGGGGAAGACTATTACCCTTATACTTTACTTTATGATTCTAATTTGACTTTGACTTAGGAGTTTTAANTTTGCTGTCCTAAAACAGCAAAAGAAGACAGCCATACAGTTGAAACTTAGAGCCATACTAAGGTCAAGGACAGACCTTAGATGGCAGCCTCATAGGACCTTAGATAATTTCTACAACTACAACCCCATTCTGCTGCAGAGTATATGGAGTGGTATATTGTTTATGTATACCTCCTTGACTATAAAATCACTAAAACTATAAGAACAAAACTTACCAGCATAATCAGTCCTAAGAAATTTGGTGCTTCTACTTGATTGCTTCTGAACCATAGCTTTGAATTTTTGGAACTCGGAAAATACATCTGATTTTTGTTTTAGGACATACACCCACATTTTTCTGGAAAAAGTCATCTACAAAAAGCAAAAAGTACCTTGAATTGCAAAAATATATTGTCTTCATTGGTCCACATATATTTGCATGAATTAATTCGATAAGAACTTTGGTTCTCCGAGCCTTCCCTTCATCAAAAGGCATTCTATGTTGCTTCCCCGCAAGACATGAACCACAGTTAATGTCTTGCTTATCCAGTGTATCTGGAAGGCCATTCACCATTTTAATATTAGCCAACAAGGAAAGATGGCATAAATGGAGATGGCCATAACTCTGATGCCAAAGTGAACTCATGTCTTGTCCACGAGTAGCCATTAAAGTATGCTCTTGCACTACTCCTGTGTTGTATCAGCACTCACCAAGAAAACAACAACCACTTTTCAACGCCCATGTGCCAAGTAATTTCTTGCTATTTTTAATAACAATATCGCACCTGTTGTCGCTAAAGACCACATCTAAATGAGGATTATGCTTCATAATTTAACTGATAGAATGAAGATTCTTTTCCAATTCGAGGACAAAGAATACATTAAAGAAGAGCAGCATTTTACCTTGCATTTCTCTCTGCACATTTCCTTTTCCAACAATCGTGTGTTCTTCCCCACCATCAAAAATCACAGACTCTGAACCTATCTTATATGCTATAAAATCAAGACACAAATCTTTTCTGTTAGCGAAATGATGTGATGCACCAGAATCAATATACCATTTGACCTTGTTAACATTGACCTCCTTGTTCCTAGACATAAACATATAGCACTCATCCTCCCCATTATGCTCAACCACATTGGCTTGCTTCTATTCAGTTTGACATGCCCCTAGTTTGTGTTTGTCATCCCACAATCTCTTTCAACAAAATTTGCTTTTACAACAGAACTTCCACAATAAAAGCATTTAATAATCATGACAGTTTTCGGATTACCTAAATCATTTGGCTTCTTGTTATCTTTGTTTCCACCTTTCACCTTACTACCCTTGCCTTTTCCTTTGAATTCCGTTGCAAAGGCTACCTCAGAAGTGGCATGCCCACTGCTATTGCCAAATTGCTTCCTCTACCTGTCTTTCTACAAAAGCTTATTGCTGAGGTATTCAAACATTAGGTGTATATGAAAACTTGAAAAGTAATATTCAAAGTTTTAATTAAGTTTTCAAGAGAGGAGTCCAGACTCTTCAGTGTTATGATGACAGGATCTTCCTCTTCCATCTTCCTATCAAATCTCGATAGCCTTCAACTAATCTCGAATATCTTTAATATTTAATAAGTGATCTTGAAGAGAATTGTGCTCTTTCATCTTAATAAAAAACAAGAAATTCTTCAAGAAAAAAAGCTCTACCTTTATCCGAGGTTTCATGCATATTGTGAAGAGTCTGCCAAATGATGAATGCATCGTCCCCAACTTGAACTGCAAGAAGCACCTCAACTGTGATAGAAAGCTTAATGAGCATGACAGCCTCTCTATTCTTTCCATCGTACTTTTCTTGGGCATATTCAACTGTTGCACTCCGAATTTCTTTTCCCAATACCAATCTGTACAAACACCCGTGCTCAAGGATTCCAAGCATCTGTTGTTTCCATGTATAAAAATTGTCCATTAAATCTTTGGTTACCCTCAAGCATAATATCGAACAAAGTGGCCATGGTCAACTTACCAAGCTATAAATGACCATTATTTAATAATTACACTAACATCCTCCCTTAATGGTCACTGTAAAATACAGTGTACACCAAGCTTATCTCTAAATTTGACAAACTTCTCTGGACCAAGTGGTTTGGTGAAGACGTCTGCCAACTCCTCTCTATTCAACCTGTGTGTAATCTGATAATCTGAACCTGTCTGAACTGATCTAAACCAGTTTGACATGGTCTGAACTAGTTGTGAACTGGCCGGTTCAATTCTCCAGTCTAGTTCAACAACTGACTCTATGGCTGAAGAGTCTAGACCAATCTACACCAACTGGTATTGATAAAACTGGACTAAACACTTGGCAAGTATTACCTGGAGAGATGCTCATGGGTCCATCAAGCAACATCCCTTAACCAACTCCCCTTGACATCCAAGGTACACCAAATTTGAGTCAGGAGGAGGAATAGAGTTTTCCCATAGTGGCATCACCAATTTCTTCTTTACTACTAGGAGTTCTTCATATTTGGATTCTAGGAGAGCTTTCACCCTCGCTCCCACCTCAGCTCCATGATCTATCAGAGATTTCACCCTCACCAATTTCTTCTTTACTACTAGGAGTTCTTCGTATTTGGATTCTAGGAGAGCTTTCACCCTATCTCCCACCTCAGCTCCGTGATCTTATCTTGCCCCAGCTAGATCATCCAAAGGTCAGCATCACTCCTTAAGGGCTCAACAATCCAGGCCATTCTCCAGGGAACACTATCAAACAAGCTCTTAGGGAAAATATGGGTCAACTCTTCTTAATTCCTTTCACACTTTGAGATTGTACTTTTAGTTCACTCCCTGTGATTTGTAGGGTTTTCTTCTTGTTATTTTATCTCTAGGATTTTCTTTTGTATTTGGGAGATGACTTTTGGACTCCCCAAATGCTCATTTTGGCATGTTGTACTTTCCAATTCCATTGACCTATTTTTTCCCATCCATGGACAATAATATAATTTCATTTCAATTGTCACGCTTCTAGATATATAACAAGGAAAATTAGCTACATGCTCAGTATTTCAACATATAACTCCATATGACCATCCATCATTTATATGCCCACTCCACAAGAAAAGTAATCAATTATGTGACTTATATAAGTTGTAAAAAGTTTTAAAACAAAAACTGTATCCAAAGCATAATATAATCAATAAGCAGTTTGTTTATCAGATATAACACTAGCAAATGCTTTCTAAAAACTTATCAAATAGGCTACATGTATATGGAAGGTAAACCTACATGTGTAGAATAGTTTTAAGAATATTACTAACTGAAGTCCTGCTTAAACAAAAACAGAGAGGACAAACCTCATAAAAGCTTTCCAAAGATGAATGCAAGACAAAATCAGGTACAACCACATCTACAGCTCCTGTTGCATCTACCAACTGCAACTTCCCTGATTCCAGAGAAACCTGATACCATATTTGAAAATAGATTCACTATCATATAGATCCATCCCTTTTCAAAAGTCATGCATGCAATACAAAATCAAACTATTCAATTTATAAACCAAGGCAGAGGCTCAATCTCCATAAATTTATGAATCCGTGTGAGACTATCATTCTTATTTAGCATATCAAAGAATACCGAAGCCAGTTGGTTCTTAGACTGAGTTTGTGTTCACAATCATTGGACAAGCTTAGTGAAGGAAGTGCAGAAATGAGAAATCCATTTTATATAGCTTTACAATCTATTGCAAAATATTACCAAAAAGTAAGCCTAACATAGCACACCACTAAGTAGGATAGATGCTAAATAGGTATATTGAAGTTTAATTGATTATGTCCACTATCAGCAAATACCAAACTTCAAAAGTTTTACTTACATTGAAAATGATCCCATACAACAGCAATGTTCTAGAAATCAGCTTCATGTTCAATTAGCCATACACTATTTCAGAAATGAGTGACCTTACACATGCAAAGAATTTGTGAACCTGAAACTTTGCATGTGACTTATTTGTTGTCGTATTGCAGAAACTGCCAAGTCAGAAGGCATCCTGCAACTCATTGAGTGCCAGAATGACCCCAGAACCAAAATGATACAAACATCTATGATGGTCTTTCCAACATCTAGTCAAGTGACTACATCATGATAAGCAATCAACAATATACCCAGCAACAATATCGATGGAAAAGAGAGGCATGCTAGCCATTCTCATTGATCACCATTTGTATTTATAGATACATTGTTGTTAGGTTGGTTATTTCCCATTTCCTACATGTAACCAGTCACTAATACACATACAATTAGAAACACACGCTTTATGTGTCTTCACTTTACATACATATTAACTTTACAACTTAGGATATAATGGCACATTATGACTTCAGGTCAGTGCACATATTCCTATGTGGCCCCACAACAATCCACAAGCATATCTTCTGTATTAAAAATCAGCTCCATTGCAAAATGAATACGAGGACAAGAAATTAGGCAGTTGCTCTAGGGGTCATGCTTCATTAAAAAAATAGATGAACTTCCAGATATTAAAACACAGATAGGGTTGTATTAACCCCTAGATTTTCACCCTTGAAAATCTTGAGGTTTAAGAGCCAGCATGCAGCATTAGGGTTAGCATACTGAGATTTTTCCAGAGTTCAGT
The DNA here is from genome assembly GCA_000966675.3 of Picea glauca. Lineage (NCBI taxonomy): Eukaryota > Viridiplantae > Streptophyta > Pinopsida > Pinales > Pinaceae > Picea > Picea glauca. The sequence goes on along the minus strand of JZKD02S2189354.1, from coordinate 372,775 downwards.
ACTTATCTTGAGCAGGAGGTTGGTTCCCACATGAGGCAGGTACATGATCAGTATATGGTCGCTTGGTTCGGAGTCAGAGATGAATTAGTTTCCATGAATTTTTTGAGAGAGATACAAGTGTTGCTAAAATTTAGGAGACACGGTTTGAGTGGGTCTCTTGGCAGTTTGAGGCAGTTTTGAGCATACAGTATGAGTCCTTGCAGGACTCTAGGCCTGATGACACTTTTCCAGGAGACGTCTAGGAAATTTCTATTTTTAGCAGGTTTTGCTCTAGGCCCCAGATTCAAATTCTGAGAGCGCAATATTGATCCTTAAGACATCCAGAGTCTTTTGGACTTTTTTCCCGGATGATGTGGCCCAATTTACTATTTAAGCAGGTTGAGCATCAGGGCTCGCATGTCAATTCTGATCACATATTCGGATCCCTCGCGAGTAGACCAGATCAATGAGTATAAAGTCAAGGGTATTCGGATGACTTTTTACTTTTCGCAGTCTGGCGGTGGCCTACCTGTCATCCTGGATGATGTGGGTAGTTTCGTAAAATTTAGCAGCAGGATTCTATTTTTAGAAGTTTCTATATTTAGCAAGTCCAGTCATCATCCATGTAGTGCCAAGTGGCATCCTCAGAGGTCAACATGTGGCAATGATGTGGCATCCAACTAAGCTAGGGCACATATTCCTAAAAATTCAAGCATGTGATAATTAATTAATGATGGAGAAGGGGTCGCATGAGTTTAGCCGTAATAGCCAAGCTCATGATCGAGTTAACTGAACCTCACTCATGTGTTGGCAGTTGAATATAGCCTTCACCTACCCCTTTATTGCAATTGACTTGGGCACTTTTCTCACTCTCACTTCCACTCATTCTCTCTTCCTCAATGGGCCCTCTCCTCTCTCACACATGTGCACGCATGCTTCAATTAACTCTCAGCATGTCTCAATCTCTTAGACTTGCATTTATTCTTAACCCTCTCAAGCACATATGCTTTTTCCTTTTCACATGCTTCCCACATGCGCCTAGTACCTATTCTTAGCCTCTCATGCGTCCTATTTTCTCCTCTTGGGATGTGCGCCCTCACTAGCTATATATTGGAGACTTGCCATTGGTTATTTGGTTGGTTCTTGCAGTAGCAGCAGAGTGTCTTTCTCATTCTCTTCTCTCTTCTTCTCTAGTCTAGTCTAGTGGCTCCTCCTTGAGCAAAGTAGTAATAGTGTCAATTGTAGGCTTGCTAAGTGTGGTGTAATCAGCTCTCTTGTAAGCAGATGAATAAAGAAGTGTGTGCTTGTCATTCAAACCTCTTTTCTTGGCGGTATTATGGTAATTTTGTAATCTGATATGTTGTTTTCTGAACTATTTATCATGGTTAATTTCGATCATTTTGAATGGTTTTCATCTTCTTTCCAGTCTATCATCATTGTGCTCACCCTGCAAGTTCCCTCCAAGCGTATAAGATCGATTTTCTCACTGTTTCGGACCGCTTTTACACGCTGTCCAAGACAAAACAGCTTGCTGATTTTTTGTTTTGAACGCATAAATCAGACCTTAGATCAGCCAGCAAGGCGCTTCATTGTGCCTAGGGTCTCCCCCAGAGGCTAGTGAGCACTAGCCCAAATGGAGAGAGGTTTGGTCAGTGACAATTGGGGCCCTACTCCTTTAATTAGCCAAGTTTTTTACCGCTGTCATAACAGGTTTATCAGCTCAGATTGGAGGGTAGAAATTTGTGCTAACTGGGGCCCTACTCCTTTAATTAGCCAAGTTTTTAACCGCTGTGATAACAGGTTTATCAGCTCAGATTGGAGGGTAGAAATTTCTGCTAACAGGTTGCCATTTAATAAAGCAGTTTGATATTCTGAAACCATTTTGGTTGAGAGATTTACAGGATCATGGCCATCCCCAAATTAGTGGAGGGTTGACTGAACAAATCCAGGGTTTTCTAGAGGAATCATCAACGAGAGAAACATAATAGATATTACATGCCAAAGAAGCTGAAGACATGGGTCCACACATAGGGAATGTAATCATGGCATGCTTGCTGAGTGCAAAGCCCTTGCACACTCCTATCTTCTCGATCTTGAAGTGCAGCAATCCCTGCACCATGTCCTTCAATAGAGTTAATGCTCCATACTGCAGGTGACCAAATATCTTGTGCCAAAATGTCTCACTATCATGAACTAAAGCTCCATGTTTGATCGTATCACAAGCAATCTGTAATGGCCACATTCTCACATACCATTGGCCAAAACACAACCAAGATCCTAGATGCAATTTCTTATAATAACTTGTTGATCATCAAACTTAACCACGCATCTAAGATCTATCATGGTGGAAACCGAAAGACAATTCTTTGTACCCATAGTCACCCGGTTCATGTTCGTGTTTGAATTCGGTAACCATGAAATTCAACAAAGTTCGCCACCCCACAAATAGTGGATAAAATCTGCCAATAAATTCAAAAATTAAAATATATAAAATATACATTAAAATAATATATATATGAACATCAAGACGGGGTTGGATGGAGATGGAGGTTTGGTGGCTAGGACAAATCCCTTGGGGTCAGATTCAATTGGGAGGTTTGGTGGCTAGGACAAATTACATGGGGTCAGATTCGCTCAAACCTGAACCGGTGGATATTTTGGCAAAAGTGGCTAAAGATAATGATCTAGTTCGAACTGTCAAAGCATTTGATGCCTTAGTTGGTGCGAGGACAATACCATCTAATCCACACACTTGGTCTTCAGTAATGAGGTTTGCTTCTCAACCAAGTGGCGAGATGAACCAAGAGGAAGGCGGGGTAGCTGGGCATATGCATGTGTCAGGATGGGAAGGTAGAGGAGAGGAGGGTCTCACAAATTTTTTGTCTTCACCTACTACAATGTTCGTAAGTCCGTTGTCTATGGATTGTTATGATAGGGATGGTTTAATTTTTATTTATTAAAGCAGTAGCTCTCTAATCCATGACACTAGTGATCCAGATGTGATTTCTCCGAAAGGATTCATCTCTGTCAGACTCGATCTAGTGACATTGAGTGGTGTTACAGTCTCACCCAAGTTGAATGCCATACCTATACCATAGGAATCTCGCCCTCAATCGTTTAGTGATCTAAGGTTTCCAAGAATTCAATGAAGAAACTAAAATTTTCCAAGAAGAGAACAACACCTATCAATTTGACTCTAGGAGAGGAAGTTAAACTTAACGAAGTTATAGAAATGGCAGATAAGGCGCTGGTGGGAAGACCATGGGGTTGCAAAGTTGGCATTAAGTCGTCAAAGGATTGGGCTCAAGGCTTTATGGTACCTATCCTCGGTATCTTCCACACTATATGGTCTTATCTCATGTATGGGTAGCATTGGTGTTTAATTCAGTGAAGAATTCAAATCCGGTAATGAAAAAATGATAGCAAATTATTTCAAGTCCACTTTTGTTGAGGAAATGGACACCCTCTTTCGACACAAACTCTAAAAGGGTGGATCGAATTCCTGTCTAGGTTCGATTGTTGAGTCTACCATTCATTTTTTTGGCAGAAGAAGTTTTATGAATATAGGGAACTCATTGCATTCTTTCTTTGAAGCAGATCTATCTTATAAAACATTCGGTGTCTACTCGGTAGCTTGAATACTGGTTGGGGTAAACTTAAAAGAGGGTTTGGCAGAGACTATTATGTTGAATTGTGGTCGAATGAAGCATTTCCAACTCTTGGATTATGAAGGGGTTCCTTTCCCTTGTGGTCATTATCATTCTTATGGAAATTTGGCCTATGATTGCTCTCTACCTCACTACAGGTAGAAATGGGTAAGAAAATCCATTGTACAAGACTCAACAATTTTAAAGAGCATGGATGCTAAGGAGAAACAGACAGGTGAAGAGCTAAATTTCACTGAGAAGATCACTAAGTACACTAAGGAGTGTTAGAATATAGAAGATTGTGCTCATTTTACCATTGACGATACCCTCGTCACCCAACCACAGGCCGAAGCCACCCTTCGAGCACCTTGACCTTGACAAAGAAGAGAATCCTAGTAGCAATCCAATAGCCAAGAGAGGCTAATGCACCAAGCAAGAATAGAACCCAAGCTGATCAGATAATCCCACCCAGAGGCTAGCGCACACCTTCCCAAAAACTTGCGCACAAGCTGCAACTGCACCTGCGCAGATCTAGTTCACTCTGCAACTGCTGAGATGAGAATAATGAGAACTAGCGCCCTGTATTTTTAGTAGTCTGGGCAGTTTAACTGGGGCCGACTTCTCCTTCTGGGTATTAATAAACTCATATTAAATATATTTCTGCAGCCGACAACTTGTCTAGGGTTTTCTTCATTTCTTTGCCTCCTTCCGGAGTATTCTAATCTCGACATAGGTCACAATAGAGGTTCATACCTCCCGAAGCTACCATAATATTAACACTCCCTCCTAGCTAGGGAGGTATGGTCTTGAGCACAACAGAACATTCAACTGGTAGCAACACGAGCATCGTCATTATTATCCAACTGGATAATCTCCTATGACAACTGATACAATATCAATTGATAGAACACACCTGTGTCTATTCAAGTAGTACGCAACTACTCAAATCGTGACACATAGTCACAAACAATGGAACAAATCCACCACAGTAGTATATCTCTACTGTCTAGAGACAAGCAGTCTCCGGGCCAATCTTTCACTCACATCTGTGAGTTCTGAAAGAATATCTAACTCACGAACAGTGGAACATATCCA
>JZKD02S2189354.1:242039-263480 GCA_000966675.3 Picea glauca | reverse complement strand
TTTCAACAGGGCATACACTTCTTTTATTGGTTGATTAGCCGGACTGTCTGACATTGGTGGTAACCTGTGAGGAGGGAACTCTAAAACTTGACCTTGTATCCTCTGCCTCTTCAAACTCCAGGTTACTAGGGACATCTCCCCTGGGCTAACCTCCCTAAACAGAAAGAACCTCCCCATCGAGGTGACATTGAGTGGGGAAGGTTCCTGTTGCGCCAGTTTGTCCTCTATCCTTTAGCATGTGACCTAAACTACAAACTATGCGATAACAAACCCCACACTGAAACAACATCCTGAAGTGCCCTTTCTGTCAGAAACACTTCCAGCCCAATCTGAATTAGTATAACCAATCAGTCTGAAGTCGTGATCTCCAATATAACAAAGACAAAAGTCCAGCGTACCCTTAAGGTATCTCATCACATGTTTTGTAGCAATAAGGTGGACACGTTTGGGTTCTACCAGATACTGACTCAAGGTGTTCACAGCAAAACATAAATCGGGCCTGGTATTCGTCGGATACATCAACGATCCAATGATCTGTCTATATAGTGTAGCATCAACCAATTCTGATGAAGTATCAATCAGGAGCTTCAACTTTGTTTCCGTGGGTGTGTTCATGGCTTTACATTCCAACATATCAAATCTCTTCAGTATTTCTACTGCATACTTCCCTTGGTTAAGGAAAATCTTCTCTGGGCTCTACCAAACCTCAAGACCTAAGAAATAATGCATTAGGCCTAGCTCTTTCATCTCAAATTCTCCAGCGAACTTCTTCTTACAATCAGTGATGAGCTTTTCTTCTCCAGTTAAGAATAAGTCATCCACATATAGCAATAATATAACAGGCTCATCATTCATAACCTTGAAGTAAAGATTAGAATCAGCTTTACTCTTGGTAAAGCCCAAGCTCGTCAGGAAACTGTCAATTTTTCCAGTTGTTCTATATACACTTCTTCTTCAATGACACCATTTAAGAAGGTTGTTTTCACATCCATCTAGTGTAACTTCCACTTCAGCTTGGCTGCAAGAGCTATGATTGTTCTGATAGAAGTTTATCTAGCTACAGGAGCAACGTCTCTTCATAATCAATGCCTTCCTTTTGAGAAAATCCACGAGCTACAAACCTTGCTTTATGTTTTTCAATACTTCCATCGGCAACATGTTTTATCTTGTATAGCCACTTGGAAGATACCACATCTTTGCCCTTCGGTATGGGAACTATTTCCCATACATCATTCTTTATATTGGATTCGTATTCTTCTATCATGGCATCTTCCCATTCTTTCTTCTGAATGGCTTCTTCAAAGCAAGTAAGCTCCTTCTCTATGAGATCACACATCAAAGCCATATAACTGGTGAATGGCTTAGGTTTCTTGATTTGTCTCATGGTTCCTTCTAGGGCACCATACTTCTCTCCATCTTGTATAAGTTCCCTTGCCCAAGCTGGCTTTCTCTTGTGAGAGATCATCACTTGGGGAGGTTCTTGAGATTCTATCATGTCATGATATTCTGGAATCTCCTCATCAGGGGAAGTTGTAACTTCCCTCACTAGTTCTGCAACTCTAGGAGCTACAGGTTCTTCTTCATATACTTCTTCAAGCTGGCATCTCCTTGACTTCTTGAGTGCTGCATCTTCATCAAAGGTTACATCTCTGCTTATCTCAATGCGATGGTAACCTGGTATGTAAATTTTGAAGGCCTTAGAGACCTCACAGTATCTGACAAATATTCCCTTATTTCCTGAAGGGTCCAACTTGGTTCTTCTTTCTTTCGAAATGTGTACAAACACTGGACAACCAAATATCTTGAGATGGCTTACTTCCAACTTCTTTCCAGAGAACATTTCTTCGGGGGTTTTGAACCCAAGTGCACTATGGGATAGTCTGTTTTGGACATACATTGTTGTTCTTGCTGCTTTAGCCCATAAGTGCATTGGAAGATCTTGATCATGGATCTTAGTCTTCACTGCTTCCATTATAGTTCTATTCTTTCTTTCTGCTACACCATTTTGTTGAGGATTGTAAGGAGTGGTGAGCTCCCTCTTAATCCTAGCATCTCTGCAAAATCTTCCAAACTCTTTCGAGGTATATTCTCCTCCATTATCTGACCTGAGTATCTTGATTTTTCTTTCAGAGAGATTCTCAATCAAGACTTTGAATTCCTTGATTTTTCCAAACATTTCATCTTTTGATTTCAAGAAGTAAACCCAAGTCTTGCGAGAATAATCATCAATTAATGACATATAGTATACATACCCACTAAGAGAGGTTGATGGCATTGGGCCACACACATCTGAATGGATGAGTTCCAAGACTCCTTCTGCTTCACTTTAGCTCTTCGGGAAAGGATTCTTTATGTTCTTTCCTTGTGCACATCCCTTGCAGACACCTTCATGATCAACCTTAAATTCCGGTAGACCTCTGATTGCCTTTCTTACATATGGTAAGGCTTTGTAGTTGATGTGGGTTAATCTTCTATGCCAAAGTTCACAAGGACTCTCAGTGGAGTGAGTCAAGGCTGCATCTAAGTGACCTTTTAACTTATACAGGCCCCCTTCTTTTGTTCCAATAACAATTGCATCTTCTATGGTTTTTCCTTTAGGCCACATAAGAACTTCACCGTCTATGAAAGCAACTCTGAAGCCTTTCTTATCTAAAGTTGAGATAAAAAGTAAGTTCTTTGTCAAACCTGGTAAATATAGTACATCCTTCATTTTCATTGGGGTCCCTGAATCAGTTTGTAGGTGGATTCTCCCACTCATTTGATAGGGTACTGGTAGTCATTTCAAAGGGTAACTTTCTGGGGAAAATTATTTTCTGCAAGACTAGAGAGAATATCTCTTTGACCTGTCATGTGCTTAGAAGAACCACTGTCTATGAGCCAAGAATCCTCTCCAAGTGACAGATCCTGAGAGGGCTGAAAATAAAACATAGTTTTCAATCTTTTCTTTAGTTATCTTCATGGCTGGCTCATCATCTTCAACTACGTGAGCATGGTGTCTCCTATTATTTCTCTTCTTGTATTCTTGTCTTCTGGCTGGACAATTCTAAGCAATATGTCCCATCTTATCACAATGGTAGCATTGATAAGAGGAGAAATCTTTTTCTCTTCTTTGTCCTTTCTGAAATTTCTGGAATCTCCTTGGAGGGTGAGATTCTTTATGAGTGGGTTTATCTCTTTGGGGAGTGAGATTCCTTATGTTGATGGGTCTCTTTCTGGAAGTGAGACCTTTTCTTTCCTCCTTTAGCATGAGTAGCTAGGGCTTGATCTTCATCTCTTGATAGTATTGCTTCTCGATTGGCTACTCTTGCTTCTTATTGAACACATTCTTTCCATAAGCTATCAAAATGGAGTTTCTCCTTTCTTGCACAGATGGTTTGGATGAAGGCATCCCAAGGTCTTGTGAGACCATTAAAAGCTGTCATTATGAGTTCATCTTCATCTAGGTTGTCTCCAATAGCTTCTAGTTGTTCCTTGAATTGAGAAGTTCTAGAGAAATAGTCTTGGACTGTTTCTCCTTTATGCATCCTTGTACTTTTGAGTTGGGTTCTCAGATTCATCTTCCGATTAATATTCTTTCCTTCATACATTCTAGTTAGGGCATCAAACATCTCTTTTGGAGTGTTCTTAGAAGCCACTTGAGGGATCAAGTGATCTTTAATAGAGTCTACAACGATTCTTTTGGCCCTAACCATATCCTCAAGGTACTTTGCTTTGGTTGTAGCTTCTTCGAGTTCCGATACATTTTCCTTTATGAATTTTGCAAGGTCATTCTCTTCAAGAATGAGTGCAATCCTATACTTCCAAGCACAGAAATTTTCCACACCTCCTAACTTGTCAACAAGCTTGGTGCTTGCAGACATCTTGACCTGGAGCTGGGAAAATGACCAAAAATTGAAAGTGCTCAGAAATTAAATCTAAACTTACCAGGATATGTGCTTGGCTAAGGCAAGTAGGCTAGTGCAGTCTGTTTTCAGAAAATCCAAGTTTTACCCCTTGAAACTGAGTCAACAAAAATCTAGACTGGTACTTCTGGTACTGGTTCTTGTTTCCTAGTTTTTTGGTACCAACCAAAAAACTAGGGTTTCACTTCCCAGAGGTTCTGGCCACAAAAAAGGTGCGCTCAAGCTACCAATAAGTTTGCTAGGCTAGGGTGAACTTCCCTAGGTGGTTTTTAGGCTGAAATTCCTCTCCAACAAAAAGCCCTAATTTTCTTGTACGGCAACAGTGACGTTTTTTATTATCTAGTGAAAGGTGCTCTCTTCAGCTTAGCTCTGAAACCATGTTAATTTTTAGAGCTGCTATTAAGTTCTTTTCAATTTACTAGACAATAATAGCATATACAGGATCACTGAGAGAAACACAATCACAAGATACACAACATTTTTCCTGGGAAACCCTCATGGGGGAGAAAACCCAGCAAAAACTTCCTTAATATAGATTGCCAATACAATGCCAAGATAAAAGAACAAACACTAGAAAATATCCAAGACTGAGCAATGTGCCTCTCTCTCCTTCTTCCAACTGCAGCTACCTCCAAACTTGCGCACTAGATGAGTGACTTGAGTGAGTGAGCTAATGAGGTGCCTGCCACTCTTATTTATACTCGCTGGCAAGCGCTAGGTTGGTGTCTCTTCACTAGGCAGGGCCGAATTCTTTAACTAATGGCTAAAGCCACTTTAATTAGCCCTGGGGGCCGACTTCTCAATTAGCATGATATAATTAGGGTTTGACCAATCTACAAAAGGGGATTTGGTCATACATAAGTCCCGACATGATCAATCCACAAAAGGAGATTGATCTATATGATAATAACTCAATAATAATTAGAATACTCTTTGCAGTTACAATATTTCAACAACATCGTCCTCAGATCTCCCTCTCTCTCTCTCTCTTGATCAACATCGAGATGCCTAGTTTTCCAGGATCAAACTCTCACTTTGTATCATTGCACCTACAATACTACCATATATATCTTTTGGGGTTGATTTAAACTAGTGATTAGCTTAGTTAGATACTTATCTATGTTGCACTTTTTCTTTAACTTCCTTTATCTTGCTTTCAACATTACCTAGGAGATGCTTTTGCACTCCCACAACGTACTCACACTAGATGTATCTTCTAGTCCCATTGACTTGCTTTTGTAGTCATTTGTTGGACATTAATAAAATCAACTTATCTTATCTTATTATTTCTTCCATGGCGAATAGCAAGGAATGTGATTGCCGCTACAGATTTCTAATATGATATCCTAAATTTCCAGATCACTGTTTACGTAAATCTAGCCATTAGTTTTCCATTGGTTCAATCTAATCTCGTGATATGTAGTGTCTACACTCTTGAGTTTTCTTACAGTGCTTTGTTTAAGCAAATCTGTTTTTTTATAGGTGTTTCCTAATATCCAGTTGTTACTCGTACGAATTAATTCTTGTAGATTTGATTATCATTAGTGGAAAAATTCAACATCCTACATATGTAAATCTCAAATCAACAAGCCTTTCTTGATGTACATGTCCAATTCCCCACGAATTGTTTGATTGATAATAAAATATTTTTTACTCACAAAAAGAGTTCACACACACAAACATGTATGTTGTAGGGGACTTTTGATATGATAATATATCATGTCAATGCTGATGTATTATCTTAAGAGATCAATAAGTATATTGATGAATGATTAATTACGTAGATGAGTGAATGGTCAATTCTCAATGGCAACTACTCATACTCCTCAAAAGATGTATAAATGATGACAAGAGAATGGAAAAGATAACTTTTCCTTGCATCTCATGCATATTTGTGCCCACTTTTTTCATATTCTTCACAGAAATAGATGATATAGAAATTTGTGCACTCGATATTAGCGTCATTGCTACTTAAAGTGTGAGAGGACCTGGTCAAATTAATCTCCTCTTCATGTGTTGGTGGCAACAACATGTAGAGTAGAAAGATGAAATTCTTCGTGTTGGGTGAGAATGAGAAGGCCTCCTGCAATGATACCAGTGGAGTTCGTTATCAAACAATTTTTTAAAAAATAATCATTAAGAAATTTGTAAGGTATAAAACTTCATTCACAATATAAAGGTTTTACATTGCAATTTGTAAAAGAGAACGATCATGTATAAAACTATGCTCATGTATTCTAGAAGTTTGGATATTATTTGCCATCATTTTTAATTGATATTATTCAAACCAATGTTGAAAAAATGGAAGTCGAGAATAACTTGGTGGAGGTCAACCACTCAAAAAAGCCGAAAAACTCAAGAAAAAGTATACATTGAGTAGGCAAAAAATCCGTAAGCATTAAAAAATGCAAAACATTTCATTTTTTCCATTTAAATTTAAATATAAACTAATAAACATCAAATATAAACACCAAGTTTTCCCCCTTGAACCATGTTGGAACACTCTTCTCTCTCCTAGATGGGCAGATAGCAAGTGAAAAATGAGCAAAATTGGACCTAAAATTGCCCTTATACACTTTTTCGTTTTGGTGCAACAAAGTTTTTTGAAAAAATCATGAATTTTTCAAGTCATAAAAAGTCGTGATTTTCTATTTTTTTGTGATCGTGAGCGTGAGACTCTGCAAACGGTGCTAGGGTTTCAACGCCTACACGCGCGCACTAATGGCTCCCTCTGAGGGAGGGGATCTGCCCCCGAGATCCCCATCCCCAGATCTGCAGGCCTTCCAGACCCTCATCTCGTCCTACGCTAAAGCGCCCAAGCCCCCGCCCTATCGATTCGTCAAAAAGGCGGCCGAAATCCCTAAGGTTGCAGTATTCGCCCCTTTAGCGCATCCTTTGGCAACTCAGACTCGCAGATCGAGGATTAATAGGCCAATTCAGAGGATTGTGGCCATCCCCAAAAGCCATGCACATCTGGTTGGAAGCACATTGGCGCAAGCTGATCAAGGGACAATTGTCGGCAGCCTTCTGTGGTAAGGGATTCTTCGCCTTTCTCTTTGAAAAAAAAGAAGATAGAGATTTGATTTTCTGAAGCGGTCCCTATTTCATGGGGGCCAGAGGAATGTACTTGAACAAATTGACTCCAGACTTTAGCCCTGAGAATGACATCCCCTCTGCAGTCCTAGTATGGGTGAGGCTGCCATTCCTTCCCCTCCACCGCCAGAACGATGAAACCATAAGAAACATTGGAAACACCCTTGGCAAGTACATCGACCGTGCCGAGCCATGTGAAAGCCTTCAGGCCTGCGCCAAACTGTGTGTAGAAGTGGATCTAGAAAAAGGTCTCCCTGAAGCAATACAACTGAACTTGGACAGTTGGTCCTACATCCAACAGGTAGACTATGAACAAATTCCCTTCAAATGTAAAATCTGCCACGAATATGGACATTTTGCCAAATCCTGTCCCCAGGCCAAAGACATGCAGGACCAAGATCCCAAACAAGATCGGTGGAAACGGCCAAAAAGGAAAAAAACAAATGGGAAAACCCAACCCATTCCGACTCAAAACCAAAGGGAAAAACCTCTTGATCCACACAAAAAGGAGAACCAAGCCACAATCGATATGCAGAGCTTCACCAAGACGACAATCCAGAAGAAGTTAGGGAATCCCAGGAAGAAAACAATGGAAAGGGACAAGAAGAGGAAGGAAAAGGAAATGACAAAGACTTGGAAAAGGAGAAAGAAGTCCTGGATCTAAGTGGAGAATCCTCAAAATCTCTCCACACCCAAAATATGGAAAATCTAGAAATGTCAGAAGAAGTGAGACGAGACTCCTCAGAAAGTGAATTCGATCTGGAATTAACTCAAACTATAAACAACAGGAGACCTGGAAGGAAATCACACAGAAATAAACGAGAATCAGTAGTAGATAGAGAAAAGGAACTAGGAATACAAAAAACAATCGAGGAAACTCTAAAGAAAGATGGAAAATCTGGGAAGAACAAGGCAGCCCAACATAAGGGAACAGCTTCACAACCCTCAAGAGGGGGGGCACCCAAACATCCTGATAAATGATGAAAATCGTCTCCTGGAATTGTAGGGGATTAGGAAGTAATCTCAAGAAAGAAGAAGTCAAAAAATTGATACAAGCAGAAAAACCCTCAATCCTTATGCTCCAGGAGACGAAAATGAGGGAGCAGGAAACCCTCAAAGACCTGCAAAAAATCTGGAACAAATGTGATGGCTGTGCAGTGAGCTCAAGAGAGGCTTCAGGCAGAATCGGAATTCTTTGGAAAACGGAAGATTTCGACCTACAAGCGCAAATGCAAACCCAATTCTGGCTTATGGTAAATCTTCTCAATAAAGTTTCAGGTATGCTTTTTCCCATCATCAATGTTTACATGCCAAACAATTATAATGAAAAAATTGAATGTTGGCAATCCCTACTAGACCTTGCCGAGGAGAACCCTCCCCAGAACCTCATTATTGCGGGAGACTTCAACACAACCAGAACCTCAAAGGAAAAAAGAGGAGGCTCAGTGGTAAGAGATCAATTTCGGGAAAGATTGGAGGACCTTATCTCGGACCTGGATCTCTATGATGTCCCCTCGAACAAGGGAATCTACACTTGGAATAATAGAAGAGCAGGGCCTGGACACATAGCCGCAAGATTAGACAGATTTTTGATTAGCAGCTCACTGTTGTCCCTCCCCGACAAACCTTGCTCAACGAATCTTCCCTGGGCAGGCTCAAATCACCGCCCCATAAGACTGGCCTTCGAAACTCAACAGAACTGGGGTCCTATCCCCTTCAAACTGAACCCCCTCTGGCTGGACAGACCTGAGCTCATTCAATCCATATCCAAGATATGGAACTAATGGATCACAGGTTCACCAAATTACATCTAGGAGCAGAAGCTCAAACTAGTCAAGGACCTCTTAAAGAGCTGGGCTAAAAACAATTCACAAAGCAAAGCAAAAGACAAAAAGTCCCAGCTGGGGCTCTTCAAGATGAAATGGAAATTAGAGAGATTCAGCAGAATCTCCTCACCCAAGAGAAAAAACTTCACAAAGAGTACCTTCAAGCTCTAGTTGAAGAGGAAAACGCTTGGCGGCTTAAATCCAAGAGTCTCTGGCTGAAAGCAGGAGACCAAAATACTTCCTTCTTCCACAATCAAGCCAAAGTCAGGAACTGGTCAAATCAAATTTCCGAACTCAAAACCCCTGAAGGCGAAATCCTTAAAGATATCGCCCAAATCAAGCAGCATGCCTCCTCCCATTTCCAAACTCTGTACACCGCCTCTGGCAAGGACGAGGACCACCTCTTCGAAGCCTTTCTCCAGCATATCCCCCGAAAGATTACTCAGGCTGACAACAACCACCTTGACAAACCCATCGAGGAAGTTGAAATCCTCAGAGCTTTGAACCAATTCCAAGATGACAAAGCTCCGGGCCTTGATGGCTTCACCTTGCATTTCTATAAAAAATGTTGGTATATCATCAAGAAAGACTTCATCAGAATGGTTCGTTTCGCCCACAAAGCTAAAAAGTTGGGAGGAGCAACTAACTCCTCTTTCCTAGCTCTCCTTCCAAAAGAACCTAGAGCCTCATCCCTTAATCGCTTCAGACCCATCTCCCTATGCAACATTTCCTACAAAATCCTATCCAAAATAATTGCAAACAGACTTAACCCTCTCCTCAGCTCGCTAATCCTTCCAAACCAGGGAGGCTTTGTAGTTGGTCGTCAGATTTGGGACAACTTCATTCTTGTCCAAGAGGCAATCCATGCCAGTAGCTCCCGGGGGGACTCTGGCATGGCTATAAAACTAGACATGGCCAACGCTTTTGATAGAGTGGAACATAACTTCCTCTTCAAGGTCTTGAGAAAATTCGGCTTCAGTCAAAGCTTCATGGATTGGATCTGCTCTTGCATCGACTCCCCTTGGATAGCGCACCTAATAAATGGCAGACCAGGTCCCTTCTTCAAGGCGTCCAGGGGTTTAAGACAGGGCTACCCCCTTTCCCCCTTGCTTTATGTGATCATGGTCGAATCACTAGACAGAAATCTCAAATGGGAAAGCGCAAATGGCAACATTCCTAGAATAAAAATCGCTCAAGGAGTAAAAAGACTGAATCACTCTCAATTTGCAGACGACACAATCCTCCTAAGTGGAGCTTCCAAAACCCTGGCCAGAAGAATCCTCCAAGTCCTGGATACCTTCCTTATAGTTTCAGGAGGTCTCCTAAACAAAGAAAAATGTCAAATTTATACCTGGAATGTCTCGGCAATCATCAGAGTGGGAATAGCTCAAATCATGGGGTTTGCCATTACCCAAGACTGGAAATCCTTCAAGTACTTGGGCCTCCCCCTTTGCATCAAAGCGCTCCCTGGAGAGTTTTGGCACCATTTCATCCAAAAGATCAAGGAAAAGATGGAAAAATGGGGGTCACGGTGGCTCAATCCAGCAAGTAGGGTGGTGTTGATCAAATCCGTTCTCTCGCCCCCCCCCCCCTGTATCAATTATTTACCCTTATAGCTCCAAAGGGAATTCTTAACGAAATGGCCCAGCTCATTCACAAATTCCTGTGGCAAGGGAGAAAAGCCAATCACAAAAAATTCCACTTGGTAAATTGGGAAACAGTCACTCTGCCTAAAAAAAGTGGTGGTCTGGGAATCAGGGACCCCGAAATCACCAATTCTGCAATGGGAGCCAAAATCCTATGGAGGTTAGTCTCGGGTGGCAATGATTGGTGGAAACAGGCACTCATTAACAAGTACAGACTGGGTAAAAGAAAAAGGAGTATGGACAATCCACAAACTCATCAAACAGGCTCTCAAATCTGGAAACTAATAAAGGGCTCTGCCCCCTTTTTCAAAGAACACCTTTCCTGGATCTCAGGCAATGGAAAAACAATTAGAATCTAGCAGGATCAAATCTTCGGGGTGACTTTCAACCCCCGCGAAGGAAATCTCATGGAGCTAAAATGTTGGATGTTAGGCACAAGCAAGCACACCCTATACGACACCTCAGCCTGGAACGACAATGGCAGTTGGAGAGACTGGAACTTGGGGGATGTCCCGCAGCATCTGATAGCACAGGCCCATCGCTTGGCCATCCTTCTAAAAGGGGCAACACCCATTCAAAAAACCTTGCCATATAGTAGGGGTTGGGGGGACAAAGGATACTCAGTCAAAGATTGTTATAACAAGATCCTCAATCTCACGAGAGACTATCAAACCTCAGCAAAATGGAATAATGTCTGGAATCAGGACTCCCTTCCCAAAATCAACTTCTTCACCTGGACTCTAGTGCACAATAAAATCTTAACAGGGGAAAACCTCATGAAAAGAGGCTTTCATGGCCCCTTCATCTGCCTTCTTTGCCAAAACAGTCAAGAGAACATGAGCCATTTATTTTGGGAGTGCTCTTTTGCGAGAAAGTGTTGGACCTTAGCCTTCGAGGATCTCGCCAGAAATATAAGATGGCCCTCTTCTCCCCATCCCAGCCTGGGAAACTGGGACAAGTACTACCGAGGATCCTTCAAGGACAAGCTAGCTCTGAAGCGCATTTGACGGGCAATGCCAAAGTTTATTTGCTGGCAGATTTGGATAACGAGAAAGAGGAAAAATTTTCAAGGAAAGGCTTCCCTTCCCCAAACAGCAGCTGCTTAAGCGAAGTTGCTGCTCTCAAAATCCATCAATTCAAAACCCCTAAAAATAGAGGACCCAACCAAGTGGACCGCCCGAGAAAAAGACTGGATGGCAAGCTTCAATCTCAAGGTCTCTAAGCACACCAATGCAGCAAATAGATCAAGTTGGCGGCTTCACAACATTCTCAACATAGAACTTTGGATCCAAAAGCAAAAAGTCCATACCCTTTGTTTTGATGGAGCATCAAAGGGAAACCTAAGGGAGGCAGGCGCGGGGGGGTAACTCTTTGATCCCGGAGGAAAAAAAGCCTCAAGCTACCATTGGAATCTGGGGACGGAAACCAAGAACAAAGCCGAGGCTTACGCCCTCTTAAAAGGAGTACAAATAGCCCAAACTAAGGGAATCCGAGAGCTTGTAGTCCTAGGGGACTCCAAAACCATAATAAGAATGATGGTAAAGGGAACAAACCCCAAAGACCCAAGCCTAAAGCAAATCATGGACAAAACCAGACAAGTCTCCCGAGATATCAGAACCACCTTCTATCACATACTAAGGGAAAACAACAGTGAAGCCGACAAGATGGCCAATGCAACAATAGGGGCAAAGCCAGGCGCCCTAAGTATAGAGGGGGTCTCAACCCTAGCACCCCTTTACTAATGATCTTCTTGTATCGGAAGATGGTCGACGCAAGAAGGTGCTACCCTTAGGGTCCAAACAAAACTCCTGGGCACATGGGTAGGAAGGAACATTGCCACGCCCGAAATAAGAAGGAAGGGGGCTTATTCGCACAATTAAGATTGGGTCCCCCGGGTGAGTGGAAAAGCAGCCACAAGAGCATAAGGTGGACGCTTGCAGTCGTCCATGTAGACCAGGGAAAACGTAGACCCACTAGGTGGCATGCACCACGCACGGATCTCTCTGCCCAAGACAACGAGGTGGCCATCGTCACGAAAAATGCGAAATCCCTGGTTCGCGTGGGAAATTCGGACTCTCTTCTTCATTCGAGTGTGATTGCGGTACGGGACTCTCAACTCCCACAACGCAACAGGGCCTTTGTCGTTAGGCTCACCTCCACTCTCCCTTCCATGGTGTCGAATGGAACAAATTGCGGGAATCCTCCCACGAACTCGCAGGTAAGTACGCCATTTCCTCTTTTAGCAATCATCCAGTCATCCTTGTCCACTGTTTGGCTCCTGTGGGAATTCCCATCCGCTCGTTTTCCCTTTCTGGTCCAATTGTTATTTATCCTAGCTTTCTCGCCACCCTCGCGATACGCCAGGATTTTGTTACAAGAAACCTGGGTCTCTCCTTTCCCCATCTCGGAGTCTTGTTCCCTGGTTTTCGAGTCTCCCTTTCCCCCCAGCCTCAGAGCCTGCTTTGGCCTTGCGATTCTTCACGGCCCCCTGAATTCCTCCCGCTGTAATTCTCAGAACTACTATGCTTCTTTGTTCTCCACGCCGCTTTCTATCTTTCTGCTCTTTAGCCGGCCTCCCGTGCCCCTACAAGTTGCTCCTTCGTCTTCACAGACCAGCCTCTCCCTCTGCCTGAATCCCCTACTTTGCTCCATGCAGAACCCTCAAAAGACGGTCAGGTCTTGCCACTCCTCAGGAAACAGCGAAATGCAACAAGCAACTGTAGCCCAGGAGGACTCGAGAAGTTGGCCAGAGGATGATTGGGAAGTAGATTGTAGCGGGTGCAGCAGTCTAAGAGTCCAAATGGGTACAATGAACGCCAACCGTGCCTTCGAGCTGGAAACCTTATCCCAGCATCGATTTCTGATAGGCAAGCTTCAAGATGAAAGCGACGCCCAGCGCAATCAAATTGAAACCAACCGCTTGCAGATCAAGATGTTACAGCAAAGATTGGATCAGCTAGATGAATCGCAGCCTCCCCCAAGCAACTCGGAAGACCAACAGGGCTACTCAAGGAACGTTCAGTCAAACTCGATCAACCAAGTTCAAGACCTGAACGAACCCCTCCCAAAATTCAAGGCGAACATGCAGCAAACAAAAGAGGAAAAGGGTAATTAAGCTCAAATCTTGGTATGTATTGTCGAATAACTTATATCAGTGGTTCCTTTTGCCGAATATATCCAGGAAATTCAGCATACAGAAATTATGTAAACCACGGGGATGCTACTTACTATATGACAATCCCCGCTTTTGTAATCAACTCTTCTCGAGAGGGAGCTCGACACGATCTATGAGGACCCTTTTTTTGTGACACCAGTGGATTCATCCACATAGTTAATATAATTTCCCTAGTTTTTGTTAAAAAAAAAAAGTCATGATTTTCTCTCAACGAATTCTCAACCAATGTTTTTAAACTCAAAATCAGTCGAGGGTCAACTCAAACTTGCACTCGAACTTGGATTGACTCCAACTTATCAGATTTCAATGACTCAGTTTACTAAAAAATACATAAAATATTTAGATTTTAATAAAAAAAATATTTTAAAGATTCCAAACCATGAGAGACAAAATACGCAAACTCTACTCATGCATATACCATGTAAGGGTGAATATATAAAAAAAAAAAAATCAAAATGGCACAGAGTGCAATACATATCAACAGCAAAATACATAATCAATGAGGCTCTAAATGGCCTCTAGACTCTAGGGTCAAAAAAAATGATACAACCATCTCCCTTTGCCTAGCCTTGTCTTCTTCAAATTTCGCAAGTTGATTTTGCAATTACAATCTAATATGTCCAATCTCCTCTGATGGGGCCATGCATGGGACAACTTGGCCTCTTATACCAACCTAGTGTTCTTTCAAAATACGAATC
Organism: Picea glauca; assembly: GCA_000966675.3. Taxonomy (NCBI): domain Eukaryota; kingdom Viridiplantae; phylum Streptophyta; class Pinopsida; order Pinales; family Pinaceae; genus Picea; species Picea glauca. The sequence continues at coordinate 249,140 of JZKD02S2189354.1, read as the reverse complement.
CCCCCACTTTATGCATTGATTGCAATATTTGCAATAAATCTGCTCATCAACAAGATCAGCATGGATCCATGCATAGTCTTTGACTCTGGGGCCATGGTAAAATTCCAATCTGCAAATTCAAATATGCAACATTGCAAACACTATCTTAAATTCTTAATATGCAAAGTTCAAACTAGTAGCAAGTTGAAAGTGCAAAACTTTAAAGATAGAATTCAGATCTGAAATTTAATGAGAGGAAAAAGTAGGAACAGATTATCATTTAACTGTTAACATATGGTATAACTGGCTGGAACGGATCACTGCTCATCAACGTTGCTTCAAAACTCCAAATGCTCAATGAGAGAGGTGAGGCAAATAGAGGGTGGGCGAGAGAGGTGAGGCAAATAGAGGGTGGGCGGGGTCTCTTTATAGCATATTGGAAGGGTTTAGAAGTTAGGTTTTTTTATCTTTTTATAAAAAAATGAAATTTTGCAGTCTGAGTCTGCCACGGTGGGGTCCAGTGCCTACTCGGCCAAGTAGGGCCGGTTTGGTACCGAATCGGCCAAGTCATGCTTTGACTCAGCTAGTTCGATACCAAATTGGCCCTCTGAACCAAGCAAATGGCCAAGTCAGTACGATTGACAATCAACTCAACCAAGTTGACTTGGACAGCTTTTAAAAACATTGTTCTCGACAAAGGGAATAACTCAAGTAAAAATCGTGAAATCGGTGATTTTTTCCACACCTATTCAAAAAATGAAGTTTGTGTCTAGCCCTCATACAATTGTTATTCCCATTACAAGGAAAATTTTGGAAATATATGGTGTGCTCAAACTTCATATACATTAGCAATGCTTTCTTAGTCCTTGCACATTTGCGTTGATGTATCTATGTAGCTCATTAAAGCACCAAGAAAATCAAATGGAAGGTTGGAATCATAACGCCACCCCCATGTAAGTTCCACATAGAACGGAGATACCAATAGAATGCAATTGTTGCATTATGTTGGAATGTAATGTTGCCATGCCACACTATATAATGCTATATAGTGAATTAAACAATCAAGATGACATGTTGAAGAGATGTAAAGATGCCATTATAGTTGATGCACTAATCATGTTAAATTATTCATGACTTAATTGGTTGCCTATTGAGTCAAGATATTTTGTTACAAGCTAAGCCATTCAACATTGGTTTAAAAGTACGAGAGAGAAAATAAATTTTATTTGAAACTTATACATGATTGCTCCTCAGCTCTCAACATTCGACACGGAAATATTTCAATGCCACATGACAACCATGAATAACACATTGATCAAGAATGAGTCGACTATTGTTACCACTGAATTGTCACAAAGATGTTGTAGATTGGTACTCAAATTGATCAGGGATTTGTTAAGCTACCCGATAAAAGAACTTTATGTGAAGATTGAATGCCAATGTAACCGAACTCATCAATGTTTGAGTATTTGAACTTGAGACCATGAAACTAAAGATTTGAATTGAAAGATGTAAGTGTTGAAATTTTACCCCTGTATCTCAGTCCTGAGATTGTTGACAATAAATTAACTAAACCAGAAATTATTACTGTTGATATAAAATCTAAATTTATGCGGAAACCTGCAACTGAAATATAGAATAGAAATATAACAGCGGAAGCATACAGAACCAAGCACATAAATAACACAAAACACTAGATGTTACCCTGGAAACCCCAGTGTGGGGAAAACCAGCTAAGGAGGGGCTTTATTGAGTCTTCTGGGCAAATATTACAGCAGCAAAATTACAGTCATTTCTGGAAAATTACAACAGCAACACAGAAATTTCTTACAGTACCAATAAGCAGTGTTCTGGGAGCTGTATGGCCCTCCAACACTTCTCCAAATAGTGCAGAAATTTTCCCTGCAATTGTTGCCCTTTTTCCCAGCTGTATGGCCCTCCTAGTGCACCTCTCTGGTCTACTGAACAGACCAGAAATCTCAGCCACCAAGCTGTTGTGTTGTTCGGCCCTCTACGGCCTGTTGTACAGTCTATACAACCCTCAGAAAGGCTGTTGCACAGCCCAGCTGCACCCAGAAATCTTCATGCTATATTTGCTGCCTTTGCCTAGCTCCTTGAGCCCTCAATTCGCCCTGAAGATGGTTGTCCTGTTATGCATTTGCTCAGCTACAAAACTCAGCCACTCACTCCAGCTCTAGCGCCCTCCTTCAGCTCTCACTTGCTCAGCTCACAAATGAGAATGTGTAGTGTCCTTTCACCCTCAGCCTCATTTTATCTCCCTAGCAGACTCCCATCCTCTTTGACAAGTGTCCCAAGGCTTGGCCTCAATGGCTGAGAGTTGGGGTTGTTGGACCCCGCTCTCCACTAGGAGTTGTGCCCCCCTTGGTCAGGGACCCACACTCCACTAGCAGCCACCTTCAGAGGTGCGCCTTTTCTCCTTGCGGCCTACTTTCCATTTAAAAGTGAAGTTTTTGTTGCAAGCCTAAGTCTAACTTAAGCTGGAAATAAAAAGGTTCATCTGGATCAATTTTAGGTGCCCAGAACACATGGGCCTATGTTAAGACACCTCATGAGCTAAAACTAACACTCCCTCTTAGCAAGGGAGGTGTCTCCACTAGGATCAATCTCTGATCCAATCAAATCTGTTGTCGTTGTAGTTGCTCCATCTCAACCGGAAGATCTACCTGCTACTGTTACTGCACTCTGATCTATTGGGTTGTTCCGCTCAACCATCAATGTCATGTCATACCAACTGACTTTCTTTGACATTGATCTCTGGTCCAAGATCCCTTCGAACCCACCAACAATTTGTCATAGCACCCTGTAGTATGTACATCATACCTTTCCTGATGCCAAGCCTCACTGTTGCATCCAAGGCCACTCCCTCTACCCGTATGAGCACATGTCCATCAACGAACATTACATCATAGCCCATATCCTCGAGAGCTGATATAGAGAGCAGGTTAACCTTCAGCTCTGGCACATACATCACCTCATCCACCTCCAAAGACACTCCTAACTCTAGCTAGAATCTGACGCATCCAACCCCCTTTATTGCATGTCCGGTGCGCACCCCATTCTTCACATGGCAGTCTGAGCCCGTCTCCAAAACACTAAAGAACATTGACCTCATTCCCGTCATATGGTGAGATGACCCACTGTCCATGAACCATGCCCCGTTGTACTCAAACTCAGCCAATCTGCAGCTGCTAGAAAGAGTGGCAACCAGAAAAAATTTGTCCACGAATTTCTCTGCAAACGCATCCATCTCAATAGATGTTGTAGTTGCTCCCTCTGACTCCTTGTTAGGACACTTGCTGGCATAGTGGCCAGTTTTGTGACATGCAAAGCATCTCACTTTGCCCATGTCCCTAGAGCCTCCCGCTCCACTGCTCTTCTTGGCATGACGAGCCACATTCTCCTCCTCCTCACTCTTCGGCTCACTAGCCTGAGATGCATCCACTCGCAGCTCCTCCCGGGTGAAGTCGTCCCACAACCTCTCCCAATCAGGGAGTTTCTCCCGTGCAACCACCCCTCGGACAAACACGTCCCACTGCTTGGTGAAGCCATTCAAGGTTGTCCTCACCAGCTCGGTCTCATCCACGATCTCTCCCACTGCTGCAAGTTCATCTTGAATCTGAGTAAACTTTGTGAGATAAGTGACCACCAACTCTCCCTTGGCCATCTTCGTGCTTCTCAACTTCTCTCTAAGCAACATCTTTCTGCTCTAGTTGTCACACTAGTATAGCTTTACCAGGGAATCCCCCATTTCCCTTGCTGTCTTCTTGCCAGACAAATGTGGAATGATGTGGTCCTTGACACCATCCACAAGTATCCTTCTAGCCTTGACATCCTTCTTGGCATGGGCAGCTAGTTGTACTAGATCAGTTGGGGCTGCTACTTTTCCTTCTGCAAGTTCCAGCAACCCATTCTCCTCCAACACCAAGCTAATTCGCTCCATCCAAGGACAGAAATTTGAGGCTCCATCCAGCCTGTCCTCGACCCTGCACTAGCCATTTGAGTCTGTTGTCCTGTTTTCACCCACACACTTCTAGTCTTTTGTCCACTTGTTGATTTACCCTTGTCAGTCTGCACAGCAAGTCACTTGGTTGTCCTGTACTCAAAGGCTGAGCTCTGACACCATGTTGAAATTTTACCCCTATATCTTAGTCACTAAGATTGCTGCCAATAAATTAACTAAACCAGAAATTATTATTGCTGATATAAAATCTTAATTTATGCAGAAACCTACAGCTGAAATATAGAACATAAATATAACAGTGGAAGCATATAGAACCAAGTAGATAAATAACACAAGACACCAAATGTTAGCCTGGAAACCCCAGTATGGAGAAAACCAGCTAAGGAGGGGCTTTATTGAGACTTCTGGGCAAATATTACAGCAGCAAAATTACACAGTCATTTCTGGAAAATTACAACAGCAACTCAGAAATTTCTTACAACACTAATAAGCAGTGTTTTGGGAGCTGTATGGCCCTACAAAACTTCTCCAATAGTGCAGAAATTTTCCCTGCAGTTGTTGCCCTTTTTCCCAGCTGTATGGCCCTCCTAGTGCGCCTCTCTGGTCTACTGAACAGCCCAAAAATATCAACCACCAAGCTATTATGTTGTTCGGCCCTGTACGGTCTGTACAACCCTTAGAAACACTGTTGCACGGCCCAGCTGCACCCAAAAATCTTCAAATTATATTTGTTGCCTTTGCCCAGCTCTTTCAGCCCTCAATTCGCCCTGAAGATGGCTGCCCTGTTCTGTGTTTGCTCAACTGTAAAACTAAGCCACTCACTCCAGCTCTAGCGCCCTCCTTCATCTCTCACTTGCTCAGCTCACAAATGAGAATGTGTTGTGTCCTCTCACCCTCAGCCTCCTTTTATCTCCCTAGCAGCTTTCCATCCTCTTTGACAAGTGTCCCAAGGCTTGGCCTCAATGGTTGAGAGTTGGGGTTGTTGAACCCCACTCTCCACTAGGAGGTGCGCCCCCTTTGGTCAGGTACCCACACTCCACTAGCAGCCACCTTAAGAGGTGTGCCCTCTCTCCTTGGGCCGCACTTTCCACTCAAAAGTGAATTTTCTAATGCAAGCCTAAGTCTAACTTAAGCTGGAAATAAAAAGGTTGATCTGGGTCAATTTTAGGTGACCATCAGCATGCCCAGGACACATGGGCCTAAGCTGAGACACCTCATGAGCTAAAACTAGCAGTAAGATGTCCAAGTTTTGATGATGGTTGAAAACGTCAATAGAAGTCGTCATTGAAAGGTCCCATCCAAAAATCAAGAATTACTAACTTCTGTTGCAATAGGAAAAATTCGATTGGACAAAAGTTGCAAACAAGGAAAGCAACAATAGCTTTCAATTAAAAATCAATCAAATGTGTCAACATTGAGGAAGTTATTAGTGACTTGTTATTTATTGTAGATTTCTTTAGAGAAAACCAAAGCTTGAAACGCACTATAAAGATTCAAGTAGCATGAGATGAAGATGTCTAAGATGTGAGTAATATTGTGCCATAAGACTTATTTGAATGGTAAATGTCAATTATAAGAATGTTGACTACTTTCAAAAAGGGACGTCGAACGAAAACGAATTTTGGTTCCACGACATTCAATATGACACTGTCATTTTTTAATGACATTCGAATGATGAATAATTGAATGATGGCACCAAGCCAAATTTACTAAAAATTTGATGTTTTTGAATTTTAATGGAATTCAAAGATCATTGTCATGCATGAAGCCCGTGGAAGATTTGAAGCTCAAAGCAAAATGTATATAGACATCGAGTAAGAGAAACCAAGTCCAAAAATTGTTCGATCAAGAGTCAAATTGAGTTTGAGTCTCTCAAAGATAAAGTCAGAAAAAGTCTTGAGACAAATGTTTTAGTCAAGTCTATCTTCTGGAATTTATTTTAGTCAAGTTGATATGTTGTCAAGTCAAACATAGTTGAGTACAATTTTTTGAATTTATGATATTATAAGTCAAAGTCAAATAATGTTGAATTTACAATATTATAAGTAAATGTCAAATAATGTTGAAATTGGCTATGATTCATCAAGACTGTTCATTTTGCCAAAAGTCTATATTATACTCAGGTTTTGAATTGTTGGATTTTAATAAAGTCATATTCAAATAAGTTTAAAAGCTGAGTTTAGTTACATGGTCAAATAGTGTCTATGAGTTCAAAAGTCAAATGCAATGTCAAAATAAGTCATATTTAAGTTGGTTCTAATAAGTTATCATCAAATACAACGGTGGAAAGTGCGGGGGTAATCATCCTGGATCCCAAAGGAAAACTTGAAACAACTTTCACCTAGGATATAGGAAAGTCCACAACCAGTCAAGTTGAGGCCTTACACTCTTTTTCAAGATCTTCTTCTAGAAAATGAATCCAGAACAAATACTTTGATTGTCATAGGTGAATCAAGCACAATCATCAAATTGATGCTCTCAAAATAACCCCATCTTATAGCAAACTTGTATCTATTCTAGCTCGTATTCAAAAGGAGGCCTGCAATCTGCAAAAAGTCTCATTCTACCAGGTTTTAAGAGAGCACAATTATCAAGTTGATTCTACAGCCAATGAGGCCACTGTTAGAATATAGAAGATGGTGTGCTCGTTTTACCATTGACGATACCCTCGTCACCCAACCATAGGCCGAAGCCACCCTCCAAGCACCTTAACCTTGACTGAGAATTCCTCCGGAAGCAAACCCTAGGCTAGGTAGCCAAACAAAGGGTAGCGCACCTATCCCCAAGGATAGCGCATCACAAAAAGCTGATCAGATAGTCCAAACCCTAGCCAAGAGATATTCAAGCCAATACTGAAAACTTGTTGCTACTGCAGCTGCACCTGCAGCTCTCCTCCACACGTGCGCACCAAACTGGGAACTGCAATTCTGAGATGCTGTCAAATGAGAACTGGTGCCCTGTATTTATACTGGTTCTGCCAGATTTGCTGGGGCCGACTTCTCCTTCTGGATATGTGTCTGTTCAGTATATTATTATTATTTCTGCCCGACTTCTTCTCTTGGAGGCTAATAACCTAATATAAATTATCTTCTTGAGCCGACAAGACTTCTAGGGTTATTAGCCAACTCATTAGGGTTTTC
>JZKD02S2189354.1:226462-236956 GCA_000966675.3 Picea glauca | reverse complement strand
AGTGATCTCTTCAATAGCTTGTAGTTGATCTCTTAACTGGGAGATCCTTACAAAGTATGATGTTATGCTGTCATCATCATTCATCTTCATGTCATGGAGCTCATTCTTCAGACTCGTAACTTGTCCAATGTTTCTGACCGAGAAGAGATTTGTTAGGGCATCATACATCTTCTTTGATGAGTCAAGATGGGAGATGTAGGGTATCAAGTGGTCTTTTATGGAATCCACTATGATACTCATGGCGTTGATGTCAACATCTTTGAACTTCTCCATAGCTGCAACATTCTGTGGTTCCTTCTCTTCTCCTTCTTCAAACTCCGGCTTCACGATCTTTCCTTTCATGATATCCAGCACTTTATTCTTGGCAAGGATGAGGTCAATCCTTGTCTTCCACGCTCTGAAGTTAGAGGCTCCATCTAACTTGTTCTCAGACTTCATAGAGTTTGTCATGGCTGCTTGACTTGGTCAAACCCTAGATTTGACCAGAAATTCAAACTTCACGTCTTGGCTTTCTCAAAGTACCAGGAGATGCGTTGGGCTAGGGCACACTGATCTATCCAGAGATTGGGTCAATCCATTCATTTAAGGTGCCTCAACACGAGGTTTAGGGTTTCTACAACTGCTTCTGCTAATAACCCTAGCTGCAGTGTTTTTTGGAAGTTGTTCCTGCTAGTAACCCTAGAGACAGTTCCTCAACGAGCTCAATATCTAGCAGCTATGCTTCCTTCCAGCGTTTTAGGCTGACTGAAGGGGGTGTGGGCCCATAACCTGTTAGAATATAGAAGATGGTGTGCTCGTTGTACCATTGACGATACCCTCGTCACCCAACCATAGGCCAAAGCCACCCTCCAAGCACCTTAACCTTGACTGAGAATTCCTCCGGAAGCAAACCCTAGGCTAGATACCAAACAAAGGGTAGCGCACCTATCCCAAGGATAGCGCGTCACAAAAAGTTGATCAGATAGTCCAAACCCTAGCCAAGAGATATTCAAGCCAATACTGAAAACTTGTTGCTGCTGCACCTGCACCTGCAGCTCTCCTCCACATGTGCGCACCAAACTGAAAACTGCAATTCTGAGATGCTGTCAAATGAGAACTGGCGCCCTGTATTTATACTGGTTCTACCAGATTTGTTGGGGCCGACTTCTCCTTTTGGATGTGTCTGTTCAGTATATTATTATTATTTCTGGCCAACTTCTTCTCTTGGAGGCTAATAACCTAATATAAATTATCTTCTTGAGCCCACAAGACTTCTAGGGTTATTAGCCAACTCATTAGGGTTTTCTCTTGCTTTCCAGAGTCTCCTATTCTCGTCAGGTTCACACGTGGAGGTAATTACCTCTCGCAGCTACCATAATATTAACAGCCACCACTCTCAAAATAGGGGTGCCTAGGAAAAATGGGGGTTCGCAGTGGGTACTAACAAGCAAAACCTTAATTCTCATAGGTCATTCATATGAAGACACGTGTGACGTAACATCATAATAAATCACTATATGTCGCAATACCATCACCATCTAATCATGAAACCTTTGGGTCATACCTCTCTGCAAATGCTTGCGAACCTAAATGCTCCTCATGTTCAACCATCACACGAGGCTCCTCCATCAAATAATAAATGCCACTCACATCCTCCTGCGATATGGCTGTCATATATAATCAACTGTCTGATGTGGAGGATGAGGGATGTACCCAACTCGATTCCACACAAAGCTGCTCAACTTGAATCTTTAATTCTTGAAGGGCCTTTTGCGTGCTCTTCAAGGAATCTTGGGTAATCTCAAGCTCCTAGGTAAGTCTGTCAACTTCCTCCTCATTTCCTTTAAGCGCATCATGGTACATCTCACCAAGCATGAGAAGATTATCTCTTTCGAAAAGTAGGTGTAGGTAGTTAGACTTCATTACTACCACTGCTTCTCTAAGCACCTAAAAATCTGCACGGGGTGGCTCTACTCCCAAACTATCATGTGACCCTGAAGCTCTCCAACAACAATCTGCCACCAATGCGTGCATGTCATCAAAATGTCTCATGGATGTCACAATTTTGTCTTCGCTTACCTTAGATTGCCCTGTCCAATGATGTGGCTCATGGGAACAATCCTCCTCAATCAAATTTTTCGATTCGTCTTCTTCCTCGCACTTCTCAAAATCAGTTTTTTTCCTTTATAAATAACTCCTGAGAAGGGAGATCAGCCTCCAAAGGTAACTCTTCCAAAGCTAAGTCCTCATCATACTTAGGTGTACTCACACCCAAATAATCATAAGCATCATGACAATGATAAGACGTTGGCATTGATCGAGAAACTGTATCGCATGGGCTATTATCCTGTCCATCACATATGCTAATGTCATTACCCTCATAGGCCAGCTCTAATGGTGTACAAAAGATTGTTGCTCTATCATCCTCATTGCACACATCCCTATCATAAATAGATGCATGCTCATCCAAAAGGTCAATATGTCCTTCACACTCCTTCAATTTATGCCCTGTGCTTTTAAAGGAATCCTCATTCGCTGCTAATTGGGGCTCGTACCACTCACAATGTTTGATGGTGCAAAATTCTTTGAATGTCATGGTTGTATAAAATGCCTCACCAAACGCCATATACTCCCTCAAACAATCCGTAAACTCCTCATCTTGCGCCCACTAGTATGCCCACTGATTTTCCATATGAATTTTCTTCTCACTAAATACCCTTCAGGCTGGGAGGATACAACGCTTTGATACCATTGTAATATCCCTTGCTAAATTTGTTTGGTTTTTGGTTCTGTTTAGCATGTGGAAATTTCGTCAAATAGTTTGCATACAAATGTTTCACAACAATTTATGTGTGATTTTAATCCTAGCTGCAAACTTACAAATAAATACCCACAACATAACTTATGATATCTATTGTATTAATTAATCATAACAGCAGGAATACATTTGGAAAATCCAAGCAACAATAGAACAATAATTAATGGCAAAACATGGTTTGTATTTTAGTTGTTGCCTCTGCAAAATTGTTGAGATATACAGTCTTGTAGGTGTCGATATATTGCAACAACTCCCTTTAATAGTAGCCTGTCTGAGAATAAGGAACGTCGACCCAATAATTCTTTGCAGCCAATTAGAAATAAGTGTACAGTCTTGTAGGTACAGCCACTGGTATTCTGCCTTTCCAATAGCAACAAATCGTACCCAGCAAATGAATAATAGAAGCCACAGTAAGAAATGACCTCCCCACACAAGGATATCGCCCAACCAAGGACATTTTTGTCCAATAACAAGTGAATCGCCCCCCCACGGCAAGGTAGCGTTGTCCAGCAGAGAATAACCTTAGCTCCTTAAACAAAACTCGACCCCGAACAATTAAACTCGGCCTCTCAAGAGATAACATGACCCGGCAGTTGATAAACTCGTCCCAACTGCAACGAATCGCCCCACACAGCAATATACTTGGCTCCCTCAAGCAAATGAATGTTGCTACTGTCAAATTGACCCTCCTAAATGGAAACTCGGCCTCCTTAAGGGCATTTGAATCTACACAACAGAACTCAGTCGCCAACAAAATAACTTGGCTACAAAGCAAAACTTAGCCACAATAAGAAAATCTCCATCACCAAGGAAGCACGATGGAAAAATCTGGATGATCTCTTCCCTTAGACCAGCTAGGGTGGATGGTCTCACCACCGAAACCAATCTCTGAACTCTCTAGGGTTTTTCGTCCAAAGAGCCAAAACCACAAGAGCTCTCTCAATTTCGTTTTTAGAAAATAAAATCTGCATAATGAGAGAGGGCACCTTCATTCTCCTTTTATTTCCTCGTTGACCCTTTTCAGACCCTTTTACCCTTTTAATTTTCAATTAAAGATTAAAATCACTTTATAACCCTTTTTTAACCCTCTTTTAATGTCGAAAGTGATTAATTGGCTTTTAATACATTCCCGGTCGTCGGAAGCCCCTTTCTCATCATCCCAAACTTTAGATCTTTTCGTCCCGATTCCAACAAGTTGTTACACTAAGGTATCTCCTCAGATAATATGATCTAAATAACACCATTAGTGTATTTAATTAATTGATACTCAATAATACTCTTAATTTACGAAGATCATCGAAATGCCATAGAACCAAGAACGAACTGTGCAAAAGTGATCCTGATGATGAAATACAGTAAATGGACTAGGTTGGGCCTCATATAACTCCTCCAATTCGCCCGAGCCCTCCATTAACCTCCATTTACCCCTCTAGCCAAGCTGACATAAAACCATAAGGTCGCCTCCAACTGTAAAGCGGGGGAATCCAAAAATGTTGACATTACAGGGGTAAATCAAAAAACACTTTAGTATAGAAAACTAGTTAGATGGAGGATAGGAATGAGAAGAAGAGAGTCAAAAAGAAGAAAGAGGAGAGAAAGTGGAACAAGAAAGAGAAAGTAGAATGAGAAAGAGAGAAAGGAGATTTATAGAGAGAGAGAGGTATCAACCGTGACAAGTTGACTAAAAGAAGACAAAGTTTGACAATATATAAAGTAGGAGAGAGTAGGTAAAGTTTGATGCAGTTATGATTCACAGTGAAACTTGTACCCAGTACAACATCATGTAGAACAAGTGGCTGAAGAACTGATCACACAGGTAGACAGGTGATGGATGATTTGTTGAGCTTTGGTGTACCTTGGGAAGTGGTCCCCTTGTGGTTGTGAGTCTCTAACCACAAGAGGGAAATATTTGTGACTATGTACCTTGTACTTTATGTCTAATTGCACATTGACTTCACTTAAGTCAAAAAGGTGGAATTTGTCACTTAAGGCAAAAGTGACAATTAATTCACTTTGTGGGTGAATTGATGGGCATAAAGTGAACTTAGGAAACTTAACCCAAAGTGGGTTTCTTAGGCCATTCATCTTTAGGTTTCCTTATGGATGGTTCAAGAGGGGCACATAGGCTCATGAGAGATTCATTCACTCATTTGTTCACTTGGAGAGTTTGAGAAGGAGCATTGAGAAGAGAATGGAGGCATTGGATGAGGGAAGTTTGGGTGCCGACTTTCATGGAGGGCTCATGGAAGCTTTGACCCTTATTATTTTGTGGTGAGTGGTCTAGCTTTGAGGAGGGCGCACTCTTGGAGGAGGCTGCAGGCTTAGCAAGCACTAGCATTACTTGAGCTATTGCAAATTTGACAGATTCAGTGTGGAGGTAGCATACAACAGCTTGTTTGTATGCAAGGGCTTCTTCATCAGTCAAGGGAGGATCAAGGGCGCATCAGTTCAGTGGGATAGGCAACAAAAGGAGAGGGCGCACTTGCGTGGGGGCATTCTTCTTGGAACCTTCTAGCAAGGCTTGAGAGGCGCTTGCTATTAGTATAGGTTCCATTGTATTTGCTTACTTGTTGTATCCCATGCTTTAGACATCACTTATATACACTTTCAATCTAAATTGATTTTCCCCAGGGGGGTTTTATCCAGGGTCATGTTGACCAAAAATACCTGTGTTCATTTTTCATGCATGTTTAGAGTTTAAATCAGCAGTAGGAGCTTGTTAAGATCCTAGAGCAGTGCTATATGTTTTGAGGTTTGCATGTACTAACATTGGGTTACTAAAACTACTTGCAAGGGCACCTTAAAAGAGCATATAACAATCAGTTGAGGGCAGATTTCTTGGCAGAAGTAAACAGACCTGTTTGCTGTCCTAAAACAGCAGCAAGGACAGATTTGCATAACTAAACCTAGAGCCCAACAAGAGGTCATAAGACAAGCCTGTTGGGCAGCCCTCGTAGTTCCTCAAAATTCTACATGATACACTATAAGGACAATTCGGTACATGACTGTCACCATCAGTGGGATTAGTATAATATATTTTGTCACTTTTGATGTATTATCTTATTATTTATATCGTCATTATGTATATTTATAAATGATTAATTATGCATGTGAATGAATAGTCAATTTTTGGGTGTAATGACGCAAAACTCCTCAAAAGCTGTACAAAAATATTGACGAGAGAATGGAAAAAATGGTTTTCCATCGTGTTTCATGCATATCTATACCCACTTTTGTGTGTATTTTTTTAACTCTACCTGGGAATAGATGATATAATAATTTCTGCACTCAACAATGTATACATATATATTTATGTATATACATACAAATGAATCTCAAACTATCCATTAAATGTGTTGTATTTTTGGATAACACTCTTACTTTTCACATGTACAAGGTAACACCAAATATAGGATAAAGGTTTAACAAATGTTATCAGATTTTCCTTCAAAACATCTTCTTGAAAATATTGAAAGTTCACTAGTTCAAAGCATATAAAAAAAAGAGCAAGACTAAAAAATTAAAGGACTCTATAACCTTAACGTAAAGTGGTATTTGCTAGCCAGGGTTGCAACAATCTTTAACTAATATTTACTGCTTAAAGTACTATAGACCCTAGGATAATGACAAGTGCCTCACATAAGTTTAATTCCCTCAAGGTTCAACTAATGCGCAAATACATTCAAACATTAAGGAATCAACAAAAGAGAACTTGCAAGAAGCACTTACCAATTGTAATATGATTCCAGCAGGTTCACCCACAGGGCAACTGCAGTCATGATTGAAGAATTCCTTCAATACATCCTATTCACATGCAAAACATGGAGTGAGATCTGGTCCACTTCAAGACCGAGAAAACATTCATAAATCAACGAGCACATGCAGTTCAAACCAATCAAACCCGTCATGTGTTTAAACTTTAGAAAACTGCTGCAGCAATAAACAATTGCAGGGCCTGATGAATAGTATAAGATATGTCATTAATCTTTGCTGAAATAGAATCTCATGAAAGAAGTTAAGAGAGATCTAATAAACCGCTGGTTATAAACATTGACAGTGGGAAGTACATAGAAGAAAGATATGTTACCCGATGTGAAGAGTGAAAAGAAGAGCACCAAGAACGGACATATCTCTGCACCATACCTTCACGCTGGCAAAACCTTGCAGATATTGAAACTTCTTAATTAGCTTAAGTGCATGTCAGGAATATTATATAACAGAAGACAATTATAAATTATATCTGTTCAGAAACAAGGCTCTAATTATCTAGAGAAAGGTATATTAAGGTACATTTTTTGAACCTAGAATCTCCTTCTCAGAGAAAATACCATGAAATTTATGCCTGAAGCATGCAATTATAAGTAACACCCTGCAAATATACCCAAGAGAATACATTGATATCATTGTCAAACATCGCTGAAAATGACCAGGAGGTTTGCATATACAAATGTGACAAAAGCCAGACAAATTATGGGATGTTGTCTATATTACCAAAATCCAGCTGTAAAAGAAAGAGACTCGATAAATCTGCTTAAGATACTCCCTGCATGGGGCCTAGCATTAAACCTGCAATACAAAGAATTGTGATATGAGTTTACTTGAAAAGTTTTGTTAACAAACTTCAGTCAAATTCACACTGCAGAAATGTAATTGCAATTTTACATACGGAGTCCTCAGTGGTGAAAATGATTTGACAACGATATGAGACTTGAAGCAAGCCCCAAGCAACAGTATTTTTTCACATGTAAACTCTGTCTTTATGAAGTGAACGTGCCTCAAAGCCAGCTAGCAAACATCAAACGACCACTAGAATAAATCGAGTTTCAGCTACAACATGCAGCTAAGAATTAAACAGCAAATTACACATGTCAAAAAAACATTTAAATCCGTAAACCTACAAGAGGCCAACATCCAAAAACACCTGTATTGCCCAAAACTTACTAGAACCCCAATTCTAAGTCCATGTATTTGAGCAAGTGGCTGATGAGTAAGGAGAAGCCACACATTCCTGTCAAGCTCTATAACCAAACCTTGCATATGGATGCTAGTGACAGTACCAACATATGTCCCTGTTCTGCTCTGTCGCTGTTTGGTCAACTTGCCAGTTAACAAAGCAGGTGTAACAGAGAAGAAAGCAGGTACACCATTTTTCCTACTTATCAAAATGTCATCATTCCTTTTAATAGTTGCTTTGTCATTATTCATATCAGCTATTGCTTTAGACACATTATATGCCAAGCCTGCTCGAAATCCCCTGTTTGTACGATAAGTATCATCACCTTGCAATTGATAATGTTCCCTGTAGGATTCATTCTTTGAGCCTAGTGAGTTATTCTCTGGGCATACCAAAGACAATATACTCGTTCTGGTTGCAACAAAAGCATTATATTCTTCTTTTTCTTCCCCTACAACCATCAACTTCCTCTTCAACCCTGTAATAGTGAGGCATTTGCCAAATAAGCTTGACAACACAGGCCGCCAAGCAGCAACAGAACCAGTGAAGTAAACAAACTCTGGATTCACACAAACATGTTGTTTCTCCCCAACAACATGCGTGTAAGGCAAGTCTTCCGAACTTGCTTTGCAAACGACTTTATGATTGCATGCCCGGAGTTCTACCAAGAAGCCAAGCACACTTTCCTCTCTGTTCTCCTCTTCTTCTGACAATACCCTGGCCCTCTTTTTTGTACTAGAAGGCTCCCCGTTGCTATTATCTTCCTTGTATAAAACTCTCGAGTTCGTGTCCACATTACAGGCATTTTCCGCTTCGCCATTGTCTTCTCCCATGGAAACTCTTGACCTCTTGTTAGATTTAATGGCATTGTCCTCATTGTTACGATTTTCCACGGATGAGACCCTGGACTTTTCATTCAAAGATTTGACAGTTTCGTCTTTGAAGGACTTTGGAAAAAGGCTACAGTTGTATTCAGGAAGGTCAGACGAAAAAGTATTTTCATCCGTTTTCCCCAACAGCTTTCTTTTAACATCAGGAATGCAAGGGACGGCGCCAACTGCATCATTCTTTATTGTCATATCTTTTCTATTTTTGACAAAACAGGTAACTTTGCTGGCATTATCAGACATTGTATCAATTCTTGAAGGTCCATCTTTTCTATTGTTGACAACATTATTACGTTTGGTGATAATATCAGGCTTCTTGCAGGGAAGAACAAATGGAGGGCTCATGGCATACAATCTGCCGCGGATTGTAGTGCGAGAACTGTGGACTCTCTTTTTGCAGGGAGGGGTTTCTAACATAAGGTTCCGAGTTCGAGCCGCAGTAGGACTGAGATAGAGAGAAGGAAAATTCTGCTTCTGCGGCTCAGGATTCTCGCCGGCTAATGCCCACTTATTGATTTCTAGGTATCCACCGCCAGTTTTAGCCGGTATAAAATTCCATGACAGAACTAGAAGTTGGCGATCAATCACGCGAGGGTCAAGGTCGAGCACTACACAACAAATCGTAGAGGTGTGGTCTGTGAAAGCCAAACAATCCGCTTTTAAAGTACAAGCCTGGAAATGTGAATTGCTGTTCCAGAGGTGTATCGTTCCAATTATGATGGTCGGATGTTTCAAAGGCTTTAGAGTTTTCCACTGGGTTCCAGGATTGGTGCCAAGGTTATCAGAATGTGAACGTTTTCGTTTCTTCGGAGGACTTTGAGGGCTGGAGGTCGAAGCCAAAGAAGGATTCCAGTGGGATGGAGTTTGGAGAAGGAAGGAAGAAGAATCAAGCGTAGAAAAAGGGTCGAGAGAAACAGCACCGGTAAGTGGAGATGCTTGTTGAAGCAGCTCTTGAATTGATTGCACCGCATACTCCATATATCCCTTATTCTGTTCTAGTGCCCTCCCCTCCTCTCCTCTGCTCTGCGCTACTGGTGCTGTGTTGTGCTGATGCGGATCTTACTTCCTGTACCCCGTTTATGGCCTTCTTTGTGCCTTTTCATACATGAATTTTAGCGGGGCTGTACATTTCAAAATGTGGTTTATCAATTTCAGAAAAAATATAGACATTCAAACTTTTATTATAGTTAACGTTTGGGAGATTATATAAATTGAGAAAAATCAATACACTACTACTAAGATCATTTCCAAGCCGAGCCTCCTTACTTAAGTTTTAATCTTCATTGTTGAACTTCCAAACCTTTGGTTTCATCTTCCTTAGATCTGAATGACTCTTTCTATTCAGCTATGAAACTTTATATTTCTCCTAAATAATATTACAAAGTACCTCAATCCCTAAGGATTATGTATATTAACATATTTTCTATTAATCCGAAGGGGTGTTTGTGAGTCCAAGCATCATTCTTAATTTTTCTTTTTTTTCTCTTTCAAGCGCTTTGGTGGATATCTCTGCAATTTGTTCATTTGTGGAACAATGTCTCAAGTGAATAGTCTTGCCTCTACAGGATATGGAATCAGATGGTACTTTGTGTTGATGCAAGATACCAGATATATAAAATATGCAGAACAGAAACGAAATGCTAGAAATGACAGAATAACAATAAAATATCCAGCATAATCTTCACAATACACAGAAATGATATACGAAATAGCAACAGAAATAGCACTTTGAATCAGATAACAATGTTCATAGGCCTCTTCGAGGGGGCAACCTCCAATCGAGCAGCGCTCTGTTACAATAATATCCAAGCTAGGGTTCTCATACCCTCGACTCCTATTTATACTAAAAAGAAGCA
>JZKD02S2189354.1:210438-221667 GCA_000966675.3 Picea glauca | reverse complement strand
TAGGTCTTCTTACATCCACCTTATTCTATTTTATTGAAAGGTCTTATTAATATTGACCTTTATTACATCCGAATACATTGATCTACCTATGTGCGGGTTAGGACCTTAACAATTGATATACTTGGTTTGATCATGGAATCTATGATTCTTGGCCAACTTGATCACAAAAGTATTTTCAACCAAAAGAAGAGTAGAATTCACATGTTTCTCTTGCAAATCTTCAAGTATTTTCCTGAGCCACGCAATCTTTGTTGTTGCTTTTGCAACTGCCACATATTTTGCCTCTGTTGTGGAATCTGTTGGAACTGACCATTTGCGTGATCTCTAGAAGACAGTGGTTGATCCAAGACTCATGAGATAGCTTGAAGTTGACACTCTATTTTCTTTATCCCCATCAAAGTCTAAATCAAAGTATCTAATCAAGTTGAATTCATCCACCTTAGAGTACTTGAGTCCAAAATCTTGAGTTCTCTTCAAGTATTTTATAACTCTTTTTGCAGCAGACCAATGTCCTTCACAAGGTTTTTGCATAAACCTTAAAAGAATCCCAACAACAAATGAAATATCAGGTTCGGTGGTGGTAAGGTAGATAAGACTTCCCACAAGTTGCATGTACTTGGTTGCATCCTCAAATTCATTCCCTTCTTTCGATGTGAGCTTCAAATTCTCTTCCATTGGAGTAGAGAGAGGGTTACACTCAACCATGCCAAACTTGTTCAACGATTCTCCAATGTACTTATTGTGGGAGATGAATATGTGCTTTGGATTTTGAGTCACTTCAATGTCCAAGTAGTAGTGAAGATGTCCCAAATCTATCATCTCAAAGTCTTTCTTCAACTCTTTCTTTATGGATGCAATATAGCTTTCGTTGTTCCTTGTGATCATCTACATACACTATAAAATATAAAACAGTTTTGTCAACTGATCTAGGTGGATATCGGTGGTCACCCACCTATTCCAACTGGCTCAAAACAGTTTTTTGGTAACTTACTATTTTAGGAGTTTTTTGGTTCTTAAACTTTTGGGGCCATTTTAAAGGCCTAAATGAAGTTTTTTCGGGATCAAGCACCTCAATGATAGCCAAAGGCTCTAATTGAGCCCCCAAAATGAATCTCTTCAATGATACCTTTCCAACGAGCTATCGTGCACCCCAAACGGAGATCGTATTCCAAAGTTACTCCCCTAGGAAGTTGATACACCAAACTACCCAAAACGGGGTCCACAAAACTGTTGGTTTTTCATCTTCCAGGGTTAGGGTTTTAGATTTTCTTTATGATAAAAATGCCTTTGGAGCCTCATAGTAGCATTCATCTTCTTGTGAATGCGAGTAGTCGTCACATCTCTTCTCGGAGATAAGTTGTCACCATTGAGTCTTTCACTTTGTATTTCTACAATTTTGTACATTTCACTCATTAATAGAAATTGTGTATTATTGTATATTTGTGCCTCTTGTTATATTTCCAATATATCTCTATTATATTATTGTCACTCTTACAATATCTCTGTATATTTATGTGTTATATCTCAACTCTCATTTCGTATCGAAAATAATCTGGATCAGTGGTATCAGACTAGGTTGCTCTTGATCGTTTTTCAATGCATGTCCCCGACGAGGTCTAAGTATAGCAAGTTGGGTCTCGAGCTTGTCTTTCTTGAGGGAAATTGCTCTCACACGCCCAAGAAACCCTCCATGGCAAAAGAAAAGAAAAATGACGGAGCAGAAGATTCTATCAATCGGTTGCTTGAGCAAGTTATCATGCGACAAAGGGACAAAATGATGGAGAATTTTTCCCACATCCTTCAACCCCTGTCGATAATAGCAGGTGTATCTTCATCAAGCGACCACTTTGGAAGCACCTCTCCTTTCAAGGTATAGGGTATTCTCATATTTGAAGGCCAGATAGATGTGGATGCCCTAGACAAATGATTAAATTTGCTAGAAGGTTATTTCGCTGTTCACAATTTTTCTGACAGCGAAAAGATCACCTTTGCACTCTGTAAGGCTCTCCCCCATGTCAAACATTGGTGGGAAACTTACTAGGAGAAAAGTTCCACAGAGGAGTCTAGAATATGTGCAGTCGAGCCCACCTGGGATTTTTTTGTGGATGCAGTTAAGGAACAATATTACCCTATTGGAAACTATGAGGACTAATACATGAGATGGACCACCATGTGTCAAGAGAGGAGCCAAGCAGTGTCAGAGTTCACTAATACCTTCCATACCTTGCGCACCAAACTGGGTATCAAAGACTCCAAGTGACATTTGGTTCTGAAATACCGTGGGGCTCTACACAAATACATCCAAACTAAGATGGATTTTCTGGACATCTCATCACTGGGTGTTGCTTATCAATATGTTGTTAAAATCGAGCAGAAATTTAAGCACCAGAACAAACGGGAGTTCGGGTCTGCAAATTTGCAACAACCAAAGCATGATAAAGAGAGTCCTAACAAATAGCCTTCTGAAAACCCGTCCAAGCCACATAAGGGTAACAAAAAGACAAAGAAGGACACTCGAAAATGGTGTGATTTCCATGAAAGCCCCTGACACAAAACCAATGAATGTCGCTCAAAACAGTCATTGGTGGCCGAGATAAAAAACAAGGAGTTGAACCCTGATTCAAAATCTGATTCAAAAAATATTGGTAGAAGATAGATCATTGACGCAAACCCCACTGCTACTGTCACGACCGCAACAATTCAACCTGAAGAACCAATAGATCCTGAAGAGGGGGAGCGCCTTTTTCATTTACAGATGTGGGTGAAGAGGACCCTGCTGCATTTTATTGTTGATATCAGAAGCCAAAAGAACCTCATCTCAGTAGAGGTCTTCAAACAATTGGGATTATCGACAACACCACACCCGCAACCATACAACATTGGGTGGCTTCGCTAGGGACGAGATCTTTGTGTCAATCAGCAGTGTCAATTTTCATACGGCATCCAACCCTTCAAAGATGAGGTATTATGTCATGTTGCCTCGTTGGATGTATGTGATGTTCTTTTGGGCCAACCATATATGTGGAAGTGCCATGCTATTTACAAGTCTCAACCTCATAGTGTCATTGTTACTCTCGGGGGTCATCTCTACAAGATACTAGAGGTAGTTCCAATTACTGCCCCACCTAAACAGTGCTGCAAGGTAGTATCTCATACTACAAAATTCAGTTTCTATACAATATGTTCAAAAGGTGAACAGAAGGACACTACAACCACTACAGCCTCAACCCAAGCATCTTCTATCCAACAGAAGCAAGTCGACAAGATTGCAACAAAGAGAAAAGATTCATTTTGCACACAATCATCTTATGTAGCCCGACTGGTTGAACAGACTCAACCCCGCCAGCAACAGGTTTGTGACGGCCTTCAACAAGCTAAGCAATGCAACTTCTCTAGCAAGGCAAGCAACTCATCAAGATGCAGATTCAGCAAACACTTTTTCCTCTCCCTCGGGCAATCAACACAATGGAAACCATTGTTTCCTAAGGAGGGAGGATTGATCCGAGTGGATATCGGTGGCCACCCACCTATTCCAACTGGCTCAAAACAGTTTTCTGGTAACTTACTATTTTTAGCAGTTTTTCGGTTCCTAAACTTATGGGGCCATTTTGAAGACCTAAATGAAGTTTTTTCGGTATCGAGAACCTCAACAATGCCCATAGGCTTTGATTGAGCCCCCAAAATGAATCTCCTCGGCGATACCTTTCCAAGGAGCTATCACGTGCCCCAAACGAAGATCGTATGCCAAAGTTACACCCCCGGGAAGTTGATATACCAAACTACCCAAAACAGGGTCCACAAAATTATTGGCTTTTCATCTTTCAGGGTTAGGGTTTCAGATTTTCTTTATGATAAAAAGGCCTTTAGAGCCTCATTGTAACATTCATCTTCTTGTGAATGCATGTAGTTGTCACATCTCTTCTCATAGATAAGCTGCCACCATTCTAGAGAGTGTTTCACTCTGTATTTCTACAGTTTTGTATATTTCGCTCATTAATAGAAATTGTGTATCACTGTATATCTGTGCCTCTTGTTATATTTCCGATATTTCTTTGTTATATTATTTTCGCTCTTGCAATATCTTCGTATATTTATGTGTTATATCTCCGCTCTCATTTCATACCGAAAATAATCTGGATCATCAACTTTCTTGACGAACAGAGTTACGTCATCAAGATTGAAGTGCTTGAAATTCAATTTCAAAAGATGTTCGGTTAGCTTTTCATACCAGGCTTGTGATGCTTGTTTTAGGCCATATAAGGATTTGATGAGTTTGTATATTTTTTGTTCTTGTCCCTTCACAACATAACCTTATGGTTGAGACATGAAGACGTTATCTTTCAAGTCTTCATTCAAGAAAGCAGTCTTCACATTCATTTGATGAACTTTCCATCCATTATGTGTTGCCAAGGCAAATAAAGTATGAATGGTAGCCCATTTTGTTGTGGAGGAAAAAGTCCCCTCGTAGTCAATACCTTATTTTTGGGAAAATCCTTTTTCCATGAACCTCGCTTTACGCTTGTCAAGTGAGCCATATGATTTGTACTTCTTCTTGAAGACCCACTCACATCCAATTGGTTTGCTTCTGAATGGATGGTCCACCAACTTTCACGGTCCATTCTTGAAGAGAGCGTCGTACTCCTTCTGTGTGGCTTCTTTCCATTCATCATGAGAAGTTACTTCTTCAAAGGAAGCTGGTTCAAATTTAGTAGATAAATTCAAATCACAATCATATGAAACATCCATGTCATCTACATCACCTAAATTTGAATTATCTGCATCACCTTCATCTAGTCTTGTGGAAATTTTGGTTCCTATCTTTATGACCTCATAAGGATGGACACTTTCAAGTGTCTTTATGAGAAACTTTGGTGGATCTTTCTGAGATGGTCCAAGTAACTCAGTTGATTGAGATGGTGTTGAATTCTCATCAAGGCTCAACCTTTTGATCCTTTCCATCACATCATTCAAATGAACTGCAGGTTTTGACGAAGCGGCTGGAATTTTTTCATCAAGGGGAGATGGTGCTTCAAAAGGAGATTCTAGAGATTGATCTAAGATAGGGATCCCCCCTTCGAGATGTGGAATCTCATCATCAAAATCGTAATAGGTGAGATGGACACATTTTTGAAAAACATCATGGAACAAACCATGTTTAAGAGAGTCGTGTTCATTCTTTCAATTACACCATTTTGTTGAGGATTGTATGGAATCGTGGTTTGATGCTTGATCCCATGTTGGTGAAGGTAGCTTTCAAATTCATCAGATGTATATTATCTTCCATTATCAATACAAAGAGAGCCAATATGAAACTAAGCTTCATTTTGGATCCGCACATGAAAGTTTTTAAAAGTTTTAAAATCCTATGATTTATCTTTCAACGAGTACACCCAACCCATCCTAGTGCAATCATCAATAAAAGTCATGATACATCTAATGTCATTAGCAGAGGGAACAAGCATGGGGCCACACAAATCAAAATGTATCATTTCTATTCTTTTACATGCTCTCAAGGTAGAATCATGAAATGGTTGCTTGTTATGTTTTCCAAGGATACAAGCCTCACATGCTTCAAATTCGTTGGAATGGTGGGCAAACCAAAAACACAATTATTTTTCAACAAACAAACGATGTCATAATTAATGCATCCAAGTATAGCATGCCATGAGAGACTAGATGGTAATGTACCTTCATCGTGGTGAGAGAGGTATGCATAATTTTGTGCATGTGCAAATGTCCTTTTAACTTCAACAATTTTTCGTCCTCTACTCCCATCATAACGACCATGTTGTCAAAAGCCTTCCTTATTTCAAATTTGCCACCAAAGATACAGATAGAGTGGCCTTGTTGTTGAATGCGCACAAGAGACAAGGAGTTCCTTCATAGCTCAGGAACATAGAGCACATCATGCAAAAGAAAATCCAAGAGTCTAGGCAATTTAAGCCTAATGGTGTCAATTCTTGAAGGTTTGAGACTTTATTTATCTGAAAAATAGACTATACCATCTACAATGTCATTGAAATCTTCAAAGAAGTCTCTCCAGAATGTCATGCGGCATGTTGCACCAGTGTCAGGCAGCCATGCATCTCTCTAAGAAGCAAATGAAATGTTAAACAAATCCTTGGCTACTCCTATATTATAATGGGCAACAATATAATGAGCAAATTTGAGTGCTTTACCTTTAATCAGATTTGTTGTTTAAACTTTGTCTTCTTTATGATTATGTTTGTCTTTGATCTTCTCCCATGGGATTTTGCATGTCTTTACTTCACGTGACCCATTCTTTCTGTAACGATCATAGTGAAGATAAGATTTCTCACCGTGGTTGTGCCTACCCCCTGCCTCTAAAATTCTTTCTTCCACGTCCTCTTTTACTGCCTTCTCCTCTAGAACTTCAGGACATTTCAACATGCCACCCATTTTTACCATTCAATGCATGAATAAAATCTTCAACATCTTAACGATCATCAAACTCAATGAAGGCATGGTTTGGGGGCTTTCATGCAACCCATACACTGCGAAGAACCCCAAACAGACTAAATTCATCCTCCAAGTCAAGCTCAATTGCTCGAAAATCCAAATTGCCAACATACACATGATACATAACTTCACAAAGTTTAAATCATTGAATATACATTGTTCTCCGGACCATGCTTGTCTAGGTGTTCCATGTCAGCAAGCAAGGACAAATCCTTCTTGAACAATTGTCTAAAGAAAAGATTTGGAGCCTTTGCCATGCCATCCCATGTTGAACATCCCTCTAGCACGAGATGGTGATAAGATTTGTGCAAGAGATTTTGGAGGGGAGTTTAAGTAGGTAATGGACATCAAATGGAGTCGAATGCCAAGCCTTTGAATATGCTTGCAAAACCCTTATCATAATATATCATCATCTTCATCTTTTATAGCCTCTCGACAATACAACAATTCAACAAGAAATGATTTTGCACTACCAGTCGAACAACGACAGGTAGGGTCGAACCATTGTTCAAAACTCATCTAGTCTCTTGTAAGCGCTATTGAAGAAGGTTATTTGGCTCAATGAGAATGAGCAGCAAAGCCAGTCAAACAATATATGTTGGCAACCTGCTTGACAATATTCAAGAATGAGAAATTGAAGATTTATTTCATGAGATACAATTTGTGGTCGTGAAGGATATAATTATGATGGGCATCATTAGGCTAGGCCAATATCTAGGCCGAGAACGCTTGTTGGGAGATCTATTGCCTTGAGCACAACATTCAGTTTGATGTCCAGATGCCCAGTGACAAGATGTAGTGAATGCCTAATCCCAAGGAAGAAGAAGAATCAAAACGGGGGATTCAGCCCTCTAACCTAGACAATGTTTACACCCATGCAATGTGCACAAAGAAGAATCTCTCACCGAAATGATGAAGTGGATGGACAGGGGGAGAGGATTTCAGAGAGTGGCAGATTGAGAAAACCCTAATACCTGCAAACTACGAAGATGAGGATGCAAATGGAAATCTTACATGGAAGGAATAACTAGAGGCATTTATGCATATTGGATACAAACTCATAGAGTGAATAACCAGAGGCATTTGTGCATGCAATCATGGAGTTAAAGCCTGCTCTAATACCACTGTTAGGCTAGGTATGGGAAGATAATGAGTTTTGTGCTAGAATCTTTATTGACTTGTCTCTGCAACATATTCAAACTTTGTAGAAGCTCCTCTTGAGCTCTTATAATCTGTTCATTATCTTTTCTATAGCTCTATAATTCTTTTTACAAGCTTCTCATAGTCTCAACCAATGCCACTGGCTCTACACTGCTTCTATGTCCATTGGACTCAGTTTATGCTTTTCCCATGTTGATATGTACACCTTTGATATCATCCTCATGGTTGTGAGATCCTTGGGCATCCTCCATATCTCTAGTCCTCATAAAGGAACCAAATTTTTTTGTTTGTACCTCTAATTTTGTAATAAATGTGCATGCAACAATTACCTGTTAGAGTTAAGCATATTATAAAATTGTCATTAATTAAGCTACAACCCCTTTTTTCCTTGTTTTTTTTCAAAGAGCACTTATAAACAAATCAAAATTCTAAACTTTCAAATCTATTCCCTTATGAATTATCTTTCTGATGACTATACTTATCCCTTGATTTGATTTATGACCTGAAAATTATGGCTCTCTGAAATCAACAATTTCACCCTTTTTTGCACTTGTTTCACTCGTGCCAAAAATCCTAAGGGCTAACTTCTCCCTCTTATAGAAGAAAATATGGAAAGAACCAGGATTTTTTTTATATTGGGTGCTTATAGTATTCCCAATTGTGAATACACAACAACTCTCATAATTAGGATCTGATTTTCCATCCAACTTCTGCATCAATCTAGGTTTGGCAATTTTTTCCTTTTTCATTTCCTCCTGACTTAGTTTTTTAGCTGAAAATGGAAAAAAACTAGCAAAAAATCCCTCGAGACTAAGTTTTCTGGATGGATGAGTAGGTGAAATGTCAACTAAATAAAATTTTATGGATTGGTGATCTGGGGTCCCTTTTCCTCCCCTGTAGATTTAAAAATCCCCAAAAAATGCCCAGGAATAGTGGATTTTTCGTTGTTTTGGCATCTCTACTCCAAACCCTTTTGAATTTCGCTAGATGCCCAACTGGGTATCTTCGTGTCTGTTTTTTTGACTCCCTATAAAAATTTCACCTTTACCTGGGCACTAGTTACTCAACACGACCCAGATCTTTAAAACCCACTATTTTATGTTTTTAAAAAATTTGAAGTAGAATTAGTTAGTGGCCTTCATTAACACTCTTGTATCCCTCGCCATTGCTGATATACCCATTGAATTTCACCTAATTATAAGTGGAACTTCTCTTGTTATGCCTAAAACAAGTTTTTGGCTCCAGAGTTTTTTTGTAAACTTTTCAATTTTTCTCCTTCCCTTTCCTCCTCTTTCTTCTATTATCTCTCTCTTCTCTTCTCCTTCTATTATTCTCTTCTCTCTTTCTTTTATTTTCTTCTTTCTTTTCATTGCATCAACGAGTCAGAATCTTTCTTACTTGTTGATATGTGCTCCTCTATCGACAATCAAAGATCTTTCTATCTCGTCGATACACACCCTTTATTGACGATCAAAGATATTTTCTTCTCATCGACATTTCGATGCCCAAAAGACTTTATCCTCTAATGTTTCAATGACTTGAAATATTTTACCCTTGCCAACATTTCGTCGGAAGACCTTGTTTCTTCATCGATGCATGAGATCTTTTTTCTTTGTTGACATTTTGGTGCAATATATCCTTTATTCATCGATGTTTCGACGATTTGAGAAGATCTTTTTTCATTGACGTTTTGATGAAATATCTTCTTTCTTCGATGACATTTTGGTGACTTCAGAAGATCTTTCTTCGTTGATTTTTCCACAAAAGATCTTCTTTCACCAATGTTTTTACGACTTGAGAAGATATTTCTTTGCTGACATTTTGTCGTCACAATCTCTTTTCCTCGTCGAAACACTCTTTTATCAATGACTCCAAAAGATCTTTCTTCGTCGACACACTGTATCAACGACTTCAAAAGATCTTCCTTCATCGACACACACTGTATCGACGACTTCAAAAGATCTTCCTTCGTCGACACACACAGTATCGATGGTAAGGAAAATTTTAGACACTTATTCGATTTTCTCAAAACATGAAATTCCAAACACACGACTGTCACAAACCTGCGTACGTGGCTCCCTAGGCAAACTCGACCATTCAACAATTGTATTCGACCACTTAGTTTTCCAAATAATCCTTTGCACCAAGAATAACAATACAAAAATTCAATTTTGAGGGGTTGTGACCTTGATTTCTCAAGCTCGGAAAAAAAAAAATCCACCTATATTCACACAAATAACATCTTATTGTTTTGTAGCAATCCCTTGCTGGTCCAATGTTGCAACCAGAGCTATAATACCACTCTGTAGCACCCTCACTACTAAACCCATAAAAATGTTTATGATACCATTAAATTGAATGCAATGCATCAAGGATTTAACATGCATCTAACAACATTTTTAAAACATGAATGCAACTAAACTAACATTCACGCAACAACATATAAATGCTAAAAACTCAGAGTAAACACACAACAAATAAATGCTATAAATAAGACAATGAACATAGATTAAACACTTATCTTTTAAAAGAAAATGTGCAACGAGATGCAAAGGATGGAATTTCCATCTAATCATAGAATTGTTGCTCCAAATCTCAGTAGCAAATCACTCGCCAGCTAGGGCTACGAATCTACAAGAAAGGGTGTCTCCATTGTCCACTCACAGCCCAAAAGAAACCCACTACAAGCTAATTTTCTTACAACTATCCTAATCCTTCATCTCTCTTCCCCTCAACCTGCACAACCCAAGGAATGGGATCCCCCTTCTCTGCATGCAGTCCCTCAAGCCTTCCCACTTGCTTACAGGGCTCCAACATAGGTTGGCTACAAATCTCTCTTATCTGGGACTCCACGAACTCATAGTTGCAATAATAAACACTCAACAACAACTCACTTGCTTTGTGATAATCTCTCACATAGAAATATTTTCTATAGGCCTAATAGCCCACCTCGTCATGCATCTGCAACTCCAACAAGCTGCCCTCAAACCCCACTATGGCTGCCTTCAACCTCCAACATTGAGCTCTCCCTTGTTGTCTCAAAAATTGCATGTAAAAACTACCCACAATACCCATTTGAATTTCCCTTTTACCCATGCATGTTGACTCTCACATTCCCCAATGTTGATTGTACTCAACCCCATGCTCTCAATAACTATGGGATGTGACTTTTCACACCAACCCTCTTACATGTATTCATTAATTGGGGATTTGATACACTCAAAGGAAATTAGAAGGTCCATACACAATAAATATTGGCGTTGTTTTAACTATTCTACTTTTTGACCTTTTCGTCGGAATCCAACAACATAAATCTACATGAAATCACAATTTTATGTTGTTTAAATTGCATTTCTAAATACTTAAAATGGATTTACCATGATGAAAAACCCCCGGGGAACTCAGATTATACAGAATTAACCACTCAAATCTATAGATCCAACAATTTATCATTGATTTTCGAACAAATATCCTAAGAAGATATCCCCGAAAAAAAAACAAAATGTAGAATGTTTAGACTATGACATAAATAATTTTAGAAAAGTGGGTTGGGATTAATACCCATGAATAATTCCCCCTTGGACTGCT
>JZKD02S2189354.1:186849-202660 GCA_000966675.3 Picea glauca | reverse complement strand
TATATATATATATATATATATATATATATATATATATATATATTGGGTTAGCTTGAGCGTTTTGAATTACAAGTAAGCAATCTCGGGGACAAGTCTTCGGGTTGTTTGTCTATGTAGATAATATTTCTCGTACCATCGATGAAATGAGGAGAAGTACTTGGAAGATTTTCTAGGATGTGTATTCCATCAATATATATATATATATGTGTGTGTGTGTGTGTGCGTGTGATGTAATATAATATATATGATATAGTACATAATATATATAACATAGTCTCGTAGATGGGGTGCTAGGGAGGAACAAGTCGTCGGAGGATGAGCCCATTCATCATATAGACAACCAACCATGTTCGCACATTCCAAACACGCATAACCTTTCTACTGGCGCTAACTCCAACTTGGTAGATGGGGTATTCAAGAAGCATTGACTGCGGTTATTGTGGTTACCGTGCCTTAGTAAATCGACCCTCGATTCACAGCTGCCAAAGCACCCGGAAGTGATAGGGGAGATACAATAAATGTCCGGTGACAGACAAGCTAGCCCACAGGTACACTAGCAGAGTAGTGCAACAATTAAATTCGAAGGGAGAAAGTACCATGGCCCCAATGGTCAGTGTCTCCAAGCCTGTATGCACCAGAAGCATGAAAATTGAGGAAATTATTGCGCAAGGGTCATTTGTATCTCCCCGGATTAGAAGGAAGGGAATGAATTCAAGGAGACAGGAGGCTTGGCAAGAACTAGTGCGGGGATGATGTAAACACAGGAAATTAAGCAGGTCACCATCCAACCTTCTTTAGCTCCACCTTAGATTAGCTTTCAGCACCAGGGTCAACGACGTGATGGCTCCCCATCATGGTTATTGTCAAGGGTACAGACGAGGGAGAGGTTCTGCTGCGATGCCCTCCTCAAGCACAAGTGAAGGTCGAACTCCAAGCACCTGTGTCCAATAGGAAGCACATGTGACGACAACCATATTTTAGGAATTACCTTGCCCCACGTCCAAGAATGATTGGAAGAGGTGGAAGCAGAGATTCGTCTAGAGAGAACTCTAACTCCTACGCAAGAAGTTTATGAAGCCATCATCACATGGGTGTCGGATATTGGAAGTTCGAGAGGACAAGAATCAAAATACTAGAAAATGATGGAGTTGTACTGGCATATAAAAATGTTTTTGGGTCAGATGTTGCAGACTTGTGAGGATGCACAAAGTATGATTTAGCTTCAATTGGACGAATTTCATCTGCTTCTACGTGAATTCCTTACCCGTCTCTCCACCAGTTCAACGTCAATAGAGACAACAGTTCAGACATGCATGCCAATAGTACTAGTTCCTCCTCAGGAGCCTTGGGCTCCTCCTCCTACTAGCTAATAAATATGATTTGTCTTTTATTTTTTGATATAATGAGCTGCAATAATAACTATGTTTTTACCATTAGTAGAGCTCATAACTATCTCTATTTTGAATATCTAGAAAGACAAAGGGTAGGAAAAATCTTGTCTCAAATTGTTTGGACTGAAGATATTTTTCTTTGTTGTTAGTTTGATTCCTTAGTGACAGACCAACAACTAAAGTTGTTTTGTATGAATTTCAACAATTAAGATAATATAATTTGATTTGTGTGTGTGTGTGTATTATTGTTTAGTCAATTGGTTGTTTGTGCTGAGGGGTGTTCCCCCCCACCCAAGTTTAATTCTCGCAAATGATATGTTGAACTCTTAAATGAGCACGTTATCGAAAGGGCCTTGACTTTCTACAAAATCTAGTTCACCCTGAATACCATTCTCAAAATGAGGGGAAGTGCCTAATAAATTTTTCCATAAATATTTTAAAGAAAAAAAAATGTAATAATGTTTAACATGAAAATGAGAAAGACAAAAATTAAGAACGATGTCATGCATCGCTCCTACCCCTTCCCTTCCCTTCCCTTCCCCATCCCCAACGTTAAACACTATTTGATGTATGTGGGCATCGCCCTCACCCCTTCCCTTTCCCATTCCATGTTAAACACTACTACACATGCATTATATAGATCATATATATACATTATCTAATATATATCGTACAACATTATATATGATATTATATTGCATCGTCAATTTTTCTTTTTAATTGTAAAATTTTAATTTTACAATCATTTCGAACGTGTGTCTTTTAATATTTTTTTAAGAAAGTTAATTATTTAAGGGCTTTTTCAAAATAATTTAAGCACTTTATGTAGTTTTTTTAAAAAAATTCAAACAAAACAACATGTTTCTTTAATGTGTTTTTTAATGTTTTATGTCTTTTTTATTTTTGTCTTTATCTTTAAAGACGTGTTATGGATTTTGTTTTTTAAATATGTTATTTTTGCTTTTTTTTTAAATGTTTTATGTCATTTTTTATTTTTATTTTTATCTTTAAATCCGTGTTATGGATTTTGTTTTTTAAATATGTTATTTTTCTTGTTTTTTTTAATGTTTTATGTCATTTTTTATTTTTTATTTTAAATCCGCTTTATGGATTTTGTTTTTTAAATAAGTTATTTGTGCTTTTTATCTTCTAAATCTTGTTTATGAAGGTTTTTCGATTTCTCTTTTCAATGTAAATTTAAAAAGAATAAATTAATGAAAATACATTTTTTCACATTTCCAATTTAGGAGTAGATTTTTATTGCTTCATTTGTGATAGTATGAGTGTTTTTTGATGTTTATATTGGTCACAATCCCAACAACAATCTCACGATGATAAAATATCCCCCTGCATTTCTATAGAGGTGGTACTCCTCTGTAATTGTCCAAAAGATGCAGCTTGATGTTCTTGGATTGGTCTGCCAAATGGGAGAATCCTAAATAGAAAACCTGAAATCTTTATTGCTTTAATTTATGTATAGAATGGTTCTTCAAAACCATATTGCTCTTTGAATAGAACATTTGCTTGGAAATGGACCAAGCAACTCTTTGACAATAAAAATATAAATGAATGCTCCAATATCAAAATAAAGTGTGCTCAACTTCATTATTACAACCCTCTGAAACACATGCAAACTGAATACGCATCCATATTTTCTCACAAGAAAAAGAATGAAATGGTATTGATCATTCCAGAGAACTTTAAATGAATATTGTAATTAAAACTGAAAAGAATTTGATAAGCACACTTTAAAAATATCACACTCGGAAATCCCAAGATTTGAGAAATCATTAAAGTCATGCCCCGCAGTTGTTCTCTGTGTCACACTCTAAAAATATCACACTCAGGAATCCCAAGATCTGAGAAATCATTAAAGTCATGCCCCAAAGTTGTTCTCTGTGGAGTTTATTACATGAAATATATTCGTCATTACAAAGCATTCAATAAACCAATTGACCAGTGCTCAAAAAACAAAGCTTGCCAAACACAATGACCAAATCTCCATGAATCAATTAGACAATCTTGGCTTACATTTGTCAGTAACATATATGGTTGTAAAATACTCCATGACATTAGAGAGAAAAGTCTTGGAAGAATACAAGAAAAACACTCAAGAACTCAACATTATGCTCAGTTCATAAATACAAGCATAAAGCCTTGAGAAAAATAGTGTAGAAGAAGAAGAAAGAAAGAAAAATGGAGATCTTTGTTTGTTGATTAGAGATTTGACTGCATGTTGATGGTTGGACCTTTCTATTCTAATCTTCTGATTGCTCTCCAACCTTTTCTTTGATGGTGCTTTGTCTCTTTTAAAATATCCTTCCAATGCTTCTTGAAGTAGTTAGGGTTTTGGTCTTTCTAAGAACTTCCACACGCTTTTCTTGTTAGAGTAACCACTTTAATTAATGCTTTATTGAAGCCTCATTATTGAATTTGTGCCATTGAAATCTGTGCCTTGAAGTGGGGCCCATTTTGTCTTTAATAAAAGTTTTTAAATAAACTTTTATTTTCAAAATTTTAAGTTGACTGCCTTTTTTAAAAGTGAACTGTGTTTTAATTTTTTTAGCATGATATTTTATTTCAGTCATTGAAACTATCATAGAAGCAATCTTCATCATTCCAACTTTCCAACGAGGTATAGTTGTAAGAAATATCACCGACCCGCGGTAAATCATAAGAAATATGACTAAGTGTTGGAGAGGAAAAGAAAAATGAAAAGAATTACGTGAAATACGGAATGGAAAAGAAAAATAAAAAGAATTGCGTGAAATATGGGACGAAAAATGGAAAAAGAAATATAAGAAAGGAAAATAGAAAATGGGAAATGGGAAAGAAAGGAAAATGGAAAAAATGAAATGGAAAGTGAAATAATGGAAATGAAAATACAAAAAGAATGGAAATAAAAGAAATTGAGAATATGAACATAGAAATGGTTAAGGAAAGAGTATGGATAGGAGAGTAAGGAATGAAAGGTAGAAAAATGGCAAGTATGAGAAGTGAAGGCAATAGAAGAGTAATGAGAAAATGACTAAGTAAGAGATGAGAAGAGAAGCGAAGGGATAAGAGAGGAAAAATGGCTAAATATGGAGATGGGGAAAATATGTAAAGTGTTAAAATGACTAAGTATGAGAAGAGAGGAGAAAAGAGAGGGAAAGAGGGGCACAACACTTAGAAATAATTTCATTCTTCAAAGTTATTTTTGCAATCTCTTTATCGAACTTCTAGACAAAATTATGAGTACTTTGGGCATATAGAGTAGTGTTTTGATTCTGTAAAATACATGACGAAGATGAGATTAAGGGCTACACCATGAGCTGGTGAGCATGCACAAATTCTTCTATTTTTTTTTCTATTCCAAAGAGCATAAAATCGAGGTGACCAAATTTTCGATCAACAATGATCAAGGCTACGGTTTCAATAAGGTCTTAATTTTGACTTGAAAATTTAAATCAGTGATACTGGAAGCACCATATTTTGATCTGACGGTCAATTTTCCGTAGTGGTATCAATTGTCAAGGTTGTGATTTCAAATAGGTCACCATTTTATCCACCCTCCAAAAAAAGGATGCTACTGGTAGCGCCACTTTCTGAAATGGAGGTAAAAACACCCACTAAATATGACCTCTAAAAAACGAGAACTCTAGAGGGTTCTCGTTAAGTTGGTAACTTTGTTCAAAACAATTTTTTGGCTCTGGACTTTTTTTTAATAGAAACCGTTGTTTGGATTGTGGCAATCTAGTTGACATGGCATGGCACATGGCTTTTGATGTGGCATTGAAGTCCACCTGTCAACCCTTGACTTTACCATGTCACCATCCTCATCAGCGAGTTGAGGAATTATTGCATCTGCAACCCAAATATTTCTCCTATCGACGATTTCCAAAATCCTTGTATTCACGAACCTCTAAATCCCTCTTTTGACAGTTTGAAAAATACTTCTCCATTGGCAACCCACAAAATGCACTTCAAAAACCTCCAAGATGGTTTATGTCTTTTTGGTGAACTCCAAAAAACTTCCATCGACAACCTCCAAAATGCACTTCAACAACCTTGAAAATGGCTTCAGTTTTTTTAGGGAACTCCGAAAAGCTTCCATCAACAACCTCCAAAGTGCACTTTTCCAACCTCCAAAATGGTTTCTTTATTTTTTACGAACTCCAAAAAACTTCCATCGACAACCTCCAAATTGGTTTCTGCCTTTTCGGTGAACTTCGAAAAACTTCCATCGGCAACCTCTGAAATCCGCTTTGGCAACCTCAAAAATGGTTTTTGTCTTTTGAGTGAACTCCCAAAAACTTCATTTATTTTTTAGTAAACTCCGAAAAAATTCCATCTGTAAACTTGGAAAAACTTCATTTAGTTTTTGGTGAACTTGGAAAAACTTGGAAGTTTCTGATGAAATCCAAGATGGTTTTTTACCGTTGATTTCAAAGGCAAATGTGATCTCAGTCGTTGATTCACCAAACTTTGTCGGGCTCTGAATTCTTCTTTGACGATCTTGAAAATTCTTAGAAGTTTTCATCCAAATCCACTATACCATTGATGTCAAGATCAATGTGATCTCAACCGTCCATTTCACTAAGCTTCATGGCTGTCATGAAAACATGAAATTTGACCTCCCAAGCCAAATTTTAACTCTGAAAGTTACAGATCGATGAAACTTACCATCCATTCAACGATTCTGAGTGAAAATTTGATTTGAATTTGCTCAAAAATTGGGGATTTCACTCTGATATTACTATTTTCTACAAATGTAATGCAAAATAAAAATCTACAACCACGAATTTATCAAATTCATGTTGGTCTTTGGCCCATACGGGTTTGGTGTTGAACAAAATTCTTTGATACCAATCTGTGATGTACCCAACTCCCTTATGTGGCCACATTATTACTAAATCAACTAACATGTTGATTCAAATGCAAAAAATATGTGTAGGATGACATACAAGCTCGTGCTACTCAATAATTCTTAAAAACGTGAATGGAAGTGACTTAAACATCCACAATAACAATTAAACACATAAAACAACATTCATACATACAAAAAATAAAGTAAATGTAGAATTCAATCTTAGCATTAAAGCTCTAAATGACACAGTGATAAAAATTTTATCTTTTAAAAACATTTTACACAAACGACTATAGACGATGGAAATTCTAACCAACTATACGCTTTGTTGCATCATTCTTCTCCACAACAAGCCACTCCCAAGCTAGGGCTATGATTCCATAAGGATGGATAGGCTCCTACATGTGTCTATAGTCCACCGCAACAACCCAAATACCCACTAAAACATAGTGACACAATTCCTACAGTGATTCCAACTGCCCAACTCTCTTCCCCATCAGTCTGCACAACCCAAGGAATGAAATTTCCTTCTTTGCATCGCAATCCTTGAGACAATATACCAACAAGAAATATTTTTATTGAGGGGCTCTAGGAAATATTGCTATTGGGGGCTCTGGGAAATATTGCTATTGGGGGCTCTAGCACATACCAGCCAGGAATATTGCTATTGGGGGCTCTAAGAAATCCAACTGCAACAAGAGTGCTCACACAACATCTGCAAATTCTATTTGGGTGATTTTTCAGTAGAAAACACTTATAGGCATGACAACCCCATTTTCAACATAATTACAAGCTTTAGCAAGCTATCCTCCATACCCTCTATGGTTTCCCACTATTTTCCAACAATCAACTTTGTTTTTCCTCATGTTTTATTAACAGTAAAAACTCCTCTTCTTCCTACTCGAATTTCCTCTTCTCCCAAGTTGGCTTGATTCTTATTATTCCCCAAAGGATAATTACACTCAACCCATGTTCTCGTAACTAAGTGGGCTAAATTCCTCACCCAACCTCTTACACGACTTCAATGATTGAGTGCTTAATAAGTAAAAGGGATAAATAGCTAAATGACAAACTGATTTATGAAGGTGGCTTAAGACTCAAGGAATACATAAACCCCACAAAACCCCAAGTAAGCCCCCTCCTGTGGAATCATAGCCCCCCATTACTCTGGTCCTTACCTGTCTACAACTGACGATGTATTTCATTTTATTATTTTTTAATTTACAATGTTTACATATTACATCGCTTGGCCCTCGACCCTTCATAATATTTACAAATATACAATGCTACATCAGGGATCAAAATTGGGGTGTTACAACTATTTTTTGTAGCCTTAATGAAGATTGTATAATTCTTTTATTCTACTCTTTGAACTATCAATGAACATATGTATCCCCAAGATATCATGCTTTACAAAAAAATATACTACTTGGTAATGTATGACAGTCATATAGTTTTAGTTTTGACATCATTTTTTTATTTTGGAAAGAGGAAAACATGAGATCGACTCTTTCTAAATGCTTCAAGCATTTATATAATGTATATTTGTTTCAACTCGAATGAAATATATGGTTTTATTTTTATTTTTTTAGTATAGGGAACACACACACACACACACATGTGTGCATGCATATATTTGTTTTCCACGAAGAAAGTTATATATTTACCATTTCAAGTAGAAATCAAAATATACATTGATATGTGCCTACTCAATACTTAAAGGAACTTAACCTCTCTTTCGCTTAGGAAACCAAAAAAAAGGGGGGTGGGGTTGGGGATGAGTTGTCTTCATATGTCATAATTAATATAGTCTTCCTTTGTCCCTTGCATATTAGGCATTTACATACATAAAGCAATTTTATATGCAAAAGAAAAAAGTGGATCTCATGATTTGAAAACATAAGCATCATATAAAATCCATAAATTTTATCTCTTCCTTTAGTATCAATGTTTTGGAGTTTGGCCATAGCGATGGGATAGGTAAAATATTGAACTCTATATTGTTGGTAGTACATTGTGGCTCTTTGCTTCCACTATGTTGAAATAACCATATTGAAGAGTTAAAGATTGTTTTGATAATTCATTTTCCTTAACATTTAATTCTATATAAACGTGCTAAATATAAATTTTAGGGAAAGTTCTTTTTATCTCTTTAATTCTTTCCAACATTGGGTCTAGAAGTAAGTCTTCCATATCACTTTTTTCGTTTTCCCAATTGATGATTAACTTGGAGTCTCCTAGGATATAAATTTTGTTTATACCTTTCTCTATAGCTACTTTTCTCAATAGCTAGAGTACATACATTGTAGTCTTGTTATTTGCACCTTCTCCTAAAGAAGCTTTGAATGAGATACTTTGATTTTCCTTCAAAATTAATATTTCTCTAGCTCCACGGGTTCTAGGGTCCCTTGACATGCTTCATCAAAATATCCCCATGCATAAGCTTTCTCAATTTCTAGTTTTTTATAACTCTAAGAGCTTTCTCTTTACCAAGTTTTTGTACCCTTCCACATGGATAGTTAGTTTGTTAAAACACCCAAACATTTAATAATTCCTTGTTTTGAAAAATTGTTTCGTTTATGGCAAGCCAAAGTGCCCAAGCAACAATACAAGGAAGAGCCTTAAGTTCTTTTGCAGATAGATCCGTTAGCCAACCTTCCACACAATTTACCACATAATCCCCACCCTAGCTACCTTTTATGTCTGTGATTTTTAGAACTTCCTCCCAAACTTGTTTTGTAAAGGGATAGGGAACTAACATGTGAGCAACTGATTCCTCACTTATTTTACATAGGATGCATCTTCTTGGCCCTTTTCAAGATCTTTTCCAATATTTGACACAAGTTAGAGCTATGTTATATAATGCTAGTCACGTAAATATTATTGTTCTCAAGGGTGTTTTGATTTTTGAAATGGGGTTCCACCAACACTTCTTCTCACCTTCATCTTCTTCCCCAAAATTGACCTTTTATCCTAACTATGTCGTGAAACTTCCAATGGCAATATTTTTTTTATCATATTGTCTCATCATTTGCATCACTTAGCTTAATAGCACCTTGTTTAAAATATATGAGCATAATTATTACATTCCTTTGTTGCCTCTCCTTAGAGTTACATTCAGTAGCCTTGCTTCTAGAAGGTTGTATATTCAGGTTGTACTACTTTTAGTAGGATATACATATCTTGTCTATTGATAGAGATGATTAGAGGTTTAGGTGGCCAATAAAGTCCTACATACACCTAGGAGTCCTTCCCTATTCTTTCTCTATATCCCTTTTCTAACTTCCAAGCCAATCACTTCCCTAACATAGGAAAATATTTAACTAGAGCCTTCCATATTATGGAATCCTCCCACAATTGTCTTAACTAGTTCCATAATCCAATCTTCCATTGACAAGGGATTGAGATATTTTGCAAAAAACACATGGTCTCCAATTCTTGTTCAAAGTTGTGAATTTTCTTCAAACCCCAATCGTTTGCTTCCTTGGGCTTTGCTAGCTTGTTCCATTTTTCCAAAGAGATCCATTCACTTTCCCTTCTCCCTATCCACAAGAGTATGCAACATTTATTCCTTATTTTTTCGAACATTCATTTTGTGACATGAGTTAGAGAGTGTCAATATATAGGTATCACTTCCGAAACTGATTTGATTATCATGAACCTTTCACCTCTTGATATCCATTAACACCAATTAGATACCATGCTCTATATTTTTTCATATAGCCAAGCCTAGTCTTTGACTCTATAGTAATTCAGTTTCAATTTGGATCCTAGATATTTTGCACCATTATTAGAAAAAAAAAAACATTAAAAGGGAGAACTTGAATCATATTACATTCTAAGTCTACTTCTAAACCATTTAATAATATGATAGATTTGTGAGCATTCACCTCCATCGTTGTTGTTATGCAATATAAATCAATTATTTCTTTATACCTTTTTACTTCCCTTATAGAGCTTATACCTAATAAAATAACATTATTAATAAACATTAAGTGGGAGAGTGTTAGAGACCTCACCATTTTGATTCCTTTTATGGATCCTTAATTTCTATAGGATTTGTGTAGCCTACTTAATCCTTCAACAATCAGTAAGAATAGAAAGAGTGACATAGGGCATACCTTCTTGAGTCCTTTGGATGGAAATAAAAACTTAGATGCCAATCCATTAATTAATACTGGAAATGAAGCTAAGTTTACAAATCCTATAATCCAATTTACAACTTGTAAACTCATTCCAATATCAATTGACATCAACTCAAGGTAAAGCCAACTAACTCTATCATATGCCTTAGACAGGTCTAATTCAAGCACCACAATTGACACATTTTTTACCTTAATGGAGTGCAGGTCTTCCTGAGCCATAGCCAATATGTCATTAATCTATTTGTTAAGTAGTAATCCAAATTGTTCATGAGATATTTCTGAGAAGACCCTCTTTAGCATATGGCTATTATTTTGTAGACTAAATTGGAAAGAGAAATTGACCTGTAATATTCAAAAGCTTATGATTTATTCTTCTTTGAAATGATAGCTATCAAAGTTGCATTTAGGGCTGCCAGAACTTTCAACAGGTCATCCTCATTCAAATCATAGAATCCCAAATAGAGTTTTATTGTCCACCGATCATGGCTCGAAACTTTTTCCTTCTTAAAAGATTCCAACACTACTTTGAGTTTTTCTCTTGTGACTTATGCTCGTAGACCTTCTTTTCATTCTTCTTCTATAAGTCTTTGAAAATAAGTAGTCATTTTTACTATGTCTTCAATATTTTCCCAATGAGTTCTTGAAATACCCTGTGAAAATGCACTACTCCCTCTTATGCTATCTCCTGAAATTTTCTCATGTTAGTTCTATTATCCTTTCTTATTTCTCATATAGTGTTTGTATTTTTCCTATGCTTATCATAGTGCTTGAATAATTTTGTGCCCATCCCCCTTTTCTAGCCAAATTTATGTACTTTTTAGCCTCCATTTATCCTATTCCCATTCTAATAGCTTCCTTTATCCCCCTCTAACTCCATTTCAATTTCTCATGTTTAAAAAAGACTCGTTCACTATTCCCTTCAACCGATATTTTTATTTGCGATTCCACGCCCATTGACTTGTTTTGAGATTTTCATGGCTTTAGTTTTACCCATTTTATTGCTACCATCTTCACTATTTTTATATTTTTTGCCTTATGAAACCTAGCCGAGTTTCCAATTGAGGAACTAGATTTCCTCTTGTTTTGACAAACTGGACTTTTGAAGTCCTCATATTCCAACCATTTGGGATTGAACTTGGAAGGACGAAGGGATTTGTTTTCCTCTTTTTTCAATATGTAGAAGGATTGGAAGATGATCTAAAGATCCCCCTTCCCCTACCCATGATTTTATTTGGTCAATCTAGATTTTTAGACACCCCCTCATTCTCGTTCTAAAAATTCCTAAAGGTTAGAGCCAACTTAATGGATATTACATTGCAGATATTTAGTTATTCAAACAAAAGTAGGAAATATTCTACCAAGGGGTCAGGCCTAACACTTATTTATTTATATTTACATTATTATTTTGTTTTGCGAAATGCGCTTCCTCGGGAAACCCACCAAGAACTTCCCCTCATTATGAGGATGGTACCTAGGGTAAATTGGATTATGTAGAAGCTTGAAGCTTTATTGTGTCACTTACAGGGATATAACTAGGGTGGGGACGATAACACTCCATCACACAACCTTGAGGTAAACTGGATTTTGTAGAAGATTGAAGCTTTATTGTGCCACTTAGGGCTAGATCTAATTGACTTAGGCCTAGCATGTTCTCCCCATATTTCCCCTAATTTGAAAATGAGGTTTAATCCCACTCCCCAAATCACATTTTCAACCTCCATTGAACCTTGAGAATGTAGATTATGATATAATTCTTTTCTATCTTGATATTGACAATAGAGAT
This sequence comes from Picea glauca, assembly GCA_000966675.3. Classification (NCBI taxonomy): domain Eukaryota; kingdom Viridiplantae; phylum Streptophyta; class Pinopsida; order Pinales; family Pinaceae; genus Picea; species Picea glauca. The sequence continues at coordinate 190,492 of JZKD02S2189354.1, read as the reverse complement.
TTATAATGGAGAAGGATCTTTGTACTTCCTTTGACAATAATTTAATGTGGATCCCTGCATTTATGAACAAAATTTGTAAAAGATTAAGGGAGTTGTTCCAACCAATGACAAGGCCTCCAGACTTCCCAACTGAATCCAAAGAGAGAAAATTCCACTCTTTTAGAAAAGAAGACATCATTGCTTTATCTTTACTCCCCTCACACATTATCTTTCGAATCACAATTGCTCATGGATTACAGATGGAAAATAGTCTCTTGAAGTATAGATTTTTGTTGGTGCCTCCTACCACTTTAGCATTTAAGGAAATAGCAATCATGATGTTACACTCAAATATATTTTCCTTGTTCTAAGGCCACCCCCAATAGTCATTTGTGTTTCTTCCATAATTTTCTTTTTTGCTTTCTATTTTGCAATTGATATAAAACATTTCCCGCCCACTCTAGATACCTAACTAGAAACTAAATCCAAACCCCTCTCTATACCTCGCTTCGCCTTATGAAAAATTTATTTCTTGGGTCTGGATTTGTATCTTGGAGGTTTTCTCCCTACACTTTCGTCTTCTAGTATGTCTAGAAGATAAAAAGAGCAACTAACTGGGTTTGTTCTTTTAGGCACTTGAGTTTTAGCCTACTCTTTCTCATTTTTTTTCAATCACCAAGTCTTATAATAAAGGACTATGGTTTCTATATTTTGAGGCTCTATTAGGGGAGATTGGAAAAACCCTAGACTAGTTCTAGCTTAGGTATCCTAGTAGGTCCTTTTCCTTTGAATCATTTATAGCTACATATTTTTTAGACAAGGATAGAGACGGTTGAGGAGTTTTCATCATACCTTTTTCTTGATCAGGATGGTAGTATAGAGTCGTATCTTAGTTGCATCATGAGTCTTCTTCAAATCTTCTCCTCTCTTCGACGGACTAAATTTTGACCTTTCCCCCAAACCTTCTGGCATTGAAACTTTTTGAGCCTAATCTACCCATTTAGATGAAATTACTTTTGGACATACCAAGCCCATGGTTCTTTCTTCGCTTCCTAGGGTGTTCATGTTTAAAAGACTATCCTTTGAGGGACTTCTTAGATAACTCATTATAAGGAAAACACCTTCTAGGGAAGTTTATTGATAATGGAGGTTTTAACATATTTTCACTATAACTAAAATTTTTGGGTAGTTAGAGGTTCTCGCAGAGTTTTTTTTTTCACGATGCTCTTAAGACAATAATGTGCATCAGTGTGGTACTTATGTTTATAACACACTAGTGCACAACATACTGATATGCACCGGTTCCTTAAAATACCAACACTAAACACTAATGCGTGCTAAATATTTTGATTGCCTTGGTGCATATTTTAGATATTGAAAGCACCAGGTAATTCATATCAATAATACACATCGGTGCACTGCATTTATGATATGCACCAATGCGTATTATATATGGTTTTTTTTTCTTTTCTTTTTTCCTTGGAATACTTCCCGAGGAAACCCACTGAGCACTTCCCCTCATTTCAAGGATGGTACCTAGGGTAAACCAAATTTTGTAGAAAGTTGAGTCTTTTACGATAGATTTCTCATTTAAGAACTCAACATGTCACTTGCGGGAATTGAACTTGGGTGGGGAGAAAACACCCCTCAACACAAACCACTCGGGCTAAACCCAATTGACCGTGAGTATTATATATGTTATGAAGCCTTGGTGTTTACTTCATGCGTAAAAGCATTGTGTGTATAACAACTTGCGCACCATAATTCTTGTAACGATGACGTTCACAATTTTATTGAAGGAGCTAGTGTGTTCTTTGTTGTTAAGAGCACCAATGCTTTTATTGTGGTATTGCATTGGTGGATAAATATGTATATATGGCACCATGGTGTAAATATGTATAAATCACAATGTTTAGTTCAAATGAATACAATGTAATGATATGTTACAATGCAACGATATGTTACAATGCAACAGTATGTTACAATGCTAAAATTTTCCTTGTTGCAGGTATGCATATGTAGCTTCTTATTTTTTTACAAAATGTCAATTAATCATTATAAAATCAAATATATTTTTAAAATAATATTGATTTTTGTAATTTAATGATTGGATTAATGTGTTGTATCTTTTACACAAATATACCAATTTATTATACATATGTTCATTCTAACGATGTAAATCATCCATATATTTAATCAACAACGTAACATTTTATAATAATGGACAATGTAATAGAATACAAAATTCATTTTATTATGTATGAATAAGAGACCCTTCATTATACAAAATGGGACAACATAAAGGTCCACAATATTCTAAATGTTAATAAATAATTGTTACAATTATTGGTGACATGTTGTCATCCAATTGGGAGTACTTGGGTTATTTGGAATGTTTTGTTGATTGGCTTGAGTTTGACATTGTGCCTCTTCATGTTCCATCTACAATCTTAGAAATAAAGTGTAATAAGTATATCTGTGTCTGTATTATAATATGCATGATTTCACAAATAAAAAAGAGTACCAATATAACAATGATTACTTCACAAATAATATACATTCTTTTGAAGCCATTCCTTGCGTCATCTCTCAATATATCTTCTATTTGCTACACTCTATACTTTGTTTCTTGCAGGTTTTATACGCCATGACAAGGTATGGATATAATTAAAGGTTTCTTGTTTTTCCATAAATTATAAAATAAAGGAAGTAAAACAACATAGCTACTTACAAATTGTTTGACTAAATCCTCGATACCTCACCATATACTCAAAACCCATATGTAATCTAATGCCAATGAAATGTTTAGATGACTCTTTTTTGTATGTTATCACTTGTTAGAAAACATTCATGGATGATTGTCAGTCAATTAAAATATATACATCGCAACAAATATGAAACCTTAAGTAAGGAAAATGCATTATGTACTCGAAAACTTTGTTATCAAACCTTTTCTCCTTGAAAGTCCCGTCTTTTTGTTTTTTCCAAAGAAAAAAATCTTATATTCATGAGAATTCAATATACATATTGTGGTCCCCTTTATGATGAATGAACAAAGTTTTAGAAAAAAACATCCTTTCTACTTTCTATTCATATAGATTATATCTATATAATTTTTTTTTTATCCATTGCTAACCTTTCCCAGAAAAATGCCCATTGCATTCTTTACATTCTTTCCAAGATTGGAATTTTAAAAACACAAAAGACTATTGAAACCACATACCCTTGTCCTAGCACCAAACTTTAGAGACAACACAAAAACGTAACACAAGAGTTACACCTCTAAATATTGATGCTTTCATTTCTTCTAAGAACTCAACTCTTCTATAGATTTCTTCAATTGATTGGATCGAACTGAAACTCTTCTATAACTCTCCAAAATTAGCTAACGAGAGTAATAATATTCTAACACTCCCCCTTAATTACTACCGATAAATGATTCAGTGTTTATGATCCAGGTGGATATCGGGGGCCACCCACCTTTTCCAAATGGCTCAAAACAGTTTTCTGGCCATTTTGGCAATTTACTATTTTTAGCAGGTTTTCACCTCCGGGGCCATTTTGAGGGCCTAAATGAAGTTTTTTTGAGATCGAGGTTCTCAATGATAGCCAAAGGCATCATTGAGCCCCCAAAATGAATCTCCTCGACGATACCTTTCCAACG
>JZKD02S2189354.1:139460-173278 GCA_000966675.3 Picea glauca | reverse complement strand
TTTGCTCACGGGTTGTCCTTGGGCATTTCCCGCCTGCCACATGGAAACCTTTGATTGGTCCACGTGGCAGCCTCTTACTAGTCCACGCTGCCACCTGCCACATCAGTCGTACAGACTGCCACATGGCACGATCCGATTGGTCCACGGATTTTTACGAAAACACCAAAACCGGGTGACACATGGCAGCCTCTGGTGCTATGACATCAGTATGCCACGTGTCACCTTCCTGCTCCATCCACGTGTGTTGTATGGATGCTGACTCATCCCGCATTGACTCGGTTAAGTTGACCAAACTTTGACCGCGAATATCTTTCAATCCGTAACTCCGTTTGATGAGCCATTAGAAATCTTGTGACTCTCTCTTTGCGATCATTCCATTTTCACTGAGTTTTGGGAACTTTGAATTTTTTCCCTTTCTCTATCTGTTGAATCCATTCTAAGCGCCCTGAGTTGCCTCTGAGAGTTCTGAGTTGTTCTTAGCCTTCTCTAGATCCTTTTTGGATCAAAGAGTCTCTCTATTAACTCTTTAATCTAACCAACCAAATGGTAATAAAATTTAGCTTTATTTGGCTTATAAAAGAAAGCAAAACAATGCATTAAACAAATATAACGCTGCAACTTGGTAAAGGGCTATTGTTCTTCATCCAATAAATTCTTTGCTTATCTCCGTCGCACCACCTTCCTGCGGTTGGTTAAGGTATGCATTTATGGTTTCCTAATCTCATCGTTAATATAATTGTTTAATTTAAGTGGTCATTCTGGAGTAATTATTAGTAGGGAGTGATTATTGTTATTCAAATTGTTATATAACTTTTGATGTATTTTAGACATTTTACATAGTGTTTATCCATTTATGGACTTCATGTGAAAGTTACTTGATGTATTTTTGGACATTTTACTCTGTGTTTATTTGTTTGTGGCCTTCATGTGAAAATTATTTTTCAAAATGAAAAACAAAACATTTAATATAAAGAATGTTTATTTATATAAAAAATTTCATGTATGTAGAATTATCTACAAATATATAGACAAATTAGATAGAATTAAAGTTGGAGTATTAATGAGAAATGAAATATCAATATAGATACATCCCACTATAATAAAAAAATAATAATATAGAATACCATATATATATATATGAATCAAGAGGATTCATTAGTTTAAACCTCATAAGAATTTCTCAAGTAACCATGGGATCTAGCTGTTACTACCAAGTTTTTTAGTGTTGCAATACAATAAATGTTTAAAGTAATAATCTTCAAGGTGTTATCATCACTAGAATTATAAGAATTATATCGATTATAATTTGTGTACGAAGAATATAACAATTATCGACATAAGTGTCAATGTTACTACAAGGAGCTATTAACATAAGGACTCTATGAATTAAAGGGATTAAATGAGCCTCCCTCTCTTGTGGAAATTTAGCTCTCATTACTTCGTCTGTGGCCATCTACAACCAAATTTATGTTTATTTTATTATTTTCGATATACAATATTTACATTTTTCATCGTTTGGCTTGCGACCATATATCACATTTACATTATACATTTCTAAAACGGGGATTAAAAACAAGGATGTTACACATAGCATCTGCAAATGCTCTTTGGGTGATTTCTCAACAAAAAACACTTACACACATTTTAGCCGCATTTACACCATAATTATAAGCTTCAATAACCTATCCTTCATATCCACTATCATTTCCCACTCTTTTCCAACTCTCAGCTCAATTTTTCCTCACTTCTTGCTCAATTGTAAAAACTGCTCTTATTCCTACTTGAATTTCCTCTTCTCCCATGCTTGCTTAGCTCTTACTCTTCTCCCAAGGATGATTAAACTCAACCCATGTTGTCATAATTGAGTGGGCTAACTTCCTCACCCAACCTCTTACATGAATTCAATAATTCAGTGCTTAATAAATCAAAGGGATACATAGATAAATGAAAAACTAATTTATGAAGGTGGCATAAGACTCAAGGCATATGGAAACCCCTCAAAACCCCCATTAAGGCCCCTTCTGTGGAATCATAGCCACCCGTTACCCTGGTCCCGACCCATCTACAACCAACGATGTATTTCATTTTATTATTTTTCATTATACAATGTTTACATATTACATTGCTTGGCCCCTGACCATTCATAATATTTACAAATATACAATGCTACACCGAGGATCAAAACTAGGGTGTTACAATCCCCTCCCCCTACAATTTGCACTATCCTCAGTGCACATCACGATATATGTGCACACACACACACATGCATGTTATTATCTTCAAGGTGTTATTATCACTAGAATTATAAGAATTGTATTGATTATAATTCGTAAACAAAGAATATAATAATTATCGACATAAGTGCCATTGTTACTACAAGGATTTATTAACATAACGACTGTATGGATTAAAGGGATTAAAAGAACCCTCCTCTCTTGTGGAAACTTAGCCCCCATTACTCCGTTTGTGTCCATCTACAACCAACGTTATGTTTATTTTATTATTTTCGATATACAATATTTATATATTACATCATTTGGCTCATGACCATATATCACATTTACATTATACATCGCTAAAACGAAGATTAAAAATAAGAATGTTACACATAGCTTTTGCAAATTCTCTTTGGGTGATTTCTTAATAGAAAAAACTTACACACATGGTAGCCCCATTTGCACCATAATTACCAGCTTCAGTAACCTATCCTTCATATCCACTATGACTGCCCACTCTTTTCCAACACTTAGCTCAATTTTTCCTCAGTTCTTGCTCAACTGTAAAAATTGTTCTTCTTCCTACTTGAATTTCCTCTTCTCCCATGCTTGCTTGACTCTTACTATTCTCCCAAGGATGATTAACCTCAACCCATGTTGTCATAATTGAGTGGGATAACTTCCTCACCCAACCTCTTACACAAATTCAATGATTAAGTGCTTAATAAGTCAAAGGGATAAATAACTAAATGACAAACTGATTTATGAAGGTGGCATAAGACTCAAGGCATATGGAAACCCCTCAAAACCCCCATTAATCCCCCTCTTGTGGAATCATAGCCCCCTATTCCTCTGGTCTCGACCCATCTACAACCAATGATGTATTTATTTTATTATTTTTCAATGTATGATGTTTACATATTACATTGCTTGGCCCCTGACCATTCATAATATTTACAAATATGCAATGCTACATCGAGGATCAAAACTAGGGTGTTACAATCCCCTCTCGCTACAATTTGCACTATCCTCAGTGCACATCACCATATATGTGTGCACGCGTGCGCACACACACACACACACACACACACACACACACACATATTGTTAACACAAATATATATGTGACGTAAAATTGTGTGTGTGTGTGTACGTGCACATGTATGGTGACATGCACTGGGGACAATGCAAATTGTAGGGGGAGGGGATCGTAGCACCCCACTTTTGATGACGTGCATATATATGGTGATGTGCATAACAATATACAATGCTACATTGGGGATCAAAAGTGGGGTGTTACAATCCCCCCCCCTCCCCCCCCTACAATTTTCATTGTCCCCAGTGCACATGACCATACATGTGCATGTAAAAACACACACACACACACACAATTTTACGTCACATACTTGATAATTTATTATCTTAACAACTCTTGTAGCAATTCCAATGAGAAATCTCTCATTTCTTTTGTCCTAGACAATCCAAGGAAGTATATCCCCTTCTCTGCACCATAGTCCCTCTAGTTGTCCCTCTTCCCTTCCAGGGCTCCATTGTAGGCCGGACATAAAGTCTCAGAGTTGTGGCCCTAGGAACTCCAGCTGCACCAAAATGGAGTCTTTATACACTTATGTTCAAATTTATATTCATATTCCCTTAGAATGTGAAAAAAGTTGGGGGTACTCTTCCTGCATGGCCTCCTTATGCTCCAACATGGAATATTTAAGACCATAGTAGGTCCATTGGACTTTTACCAGGTTGATAGGTTGATTCCTAAGCACTGGGAATTTCTAGTCTAGAATGCACACTGAAGCCACTCAAAATTCACCTTCGTGCTCCACTTTGATCACGGTCCAATCAATCACGTGGTTAGGATCATGCACTTACTTCTTCAATAAAGACACATGAAGCACATTATGAACTCTCGTGGATGTATGCAATGTAAGCAGGTATGCAAAAAGGCCTATTCTCTCTAAGATTTTAATTGGCCTACAATATCTTGCTACCAACTTTGGGCAACTTCCCAATTTCAACGAGCTCCTTTTTTCCTTAACTTTCAGAAACACATGCTCACCCACTCTGAATTCCCTGTGTGCTCTTCCCTCGTTTGTATAGTTTTTCTACATATCCCGTGAAATCTTTAAATTATGTTTTATAATCACCATATTCTCTTCCATTTCTCTTATCAATGTTGGCCCAATAATGGTTGTCTACTCGATTATCCCAACTTACTGGCATGTTGCATTTTCTACCATACAAGGCTTCAAACAAGCTCATCTTGAATGATGCATGATACCCATTATTGTAAGCAAACTCAACCAAATGAATACACTCTTCCCACCTACAAGGTTGATCCATTACATACATTCTTATCATATCTTCAATTATTCGGTTGACATTTGCTCGTCCAATTTTGGATGATATGTTGCACTAAAATTCAGATTTGTCCCAAATTATTTGAACAATCCTATCCAAAAATTGGAAGTGAACTTCGAATCTTTGTCTGACACTATTTCCTTAGGAACACCATGTAGCCTAGAAATTTATTTCCAATAAATTTATGCAATGTTGGTTGCCTTATGCGTTATCTTGACTAGAATAAAATGTGCAACCTTTGTAAGCATGTCCACCACTACCATGGTGGAATCATGTTTCCTTGATGTTCTGGGAAACTTGGTAATGAAATCTATGGTAAGATTCTCCCATCTTCATTCAAGAATGGGTAATGTTTGTAGAAATCTTGTTGGATGTCTATGGTCAAGCTTTAGCTTTTGAAATTCCATGCATCTAGCAATAACATCAACTACATCTTTCTTCATACTAGGCCAAAACTATTGGCTTCTTATAGCCACAATTGTTTTTAGATACCCTAGAAGTCTAGAGTATGGTAGATCATGCATCTCTTTCAAAACTAAATTTCTGAACTCTTGAGAATTATAAACACAAACTTTTTCCCTGTATAAGAGGATTCCATCCTGTTCTAGCCTGTAATCTTTAATTTCTATTTTAAGCTTTCTTTAACTTGCACATAATTTCGGTTTGTTGTTATAGCCTCTCAAATTTGTCTTTTAAATCTGTCTCACACATACTAATGGATGTAGCATGCATTTCATGCACCCTTCTGTTGAGTGCATAAACCACTTTATTCTAATTCTCTTTAATGTGCATTATATAAAAATCATACTCACTGATAAACTCCAACCATCTAACATGTCTGGCATTCAATGTTTGTTTTTCAAACAAATATTTCAGACCATTGTGGTCTGTCCTTGATTCAAATTTTCTTCCCATGAGATAATGCCTACACATTTTCAACACATGAACTATTGCCACCAATTCCAAGTCATGTGTGGCATAGTTCCTCTCATGTTCCTTCGGGTTTCTTGTCTCATAACAAATTACATGCCCATTTTGGGTAAGGATTCCACCAAGACCTTCTTTACATGCGTATGTGCACACAACAAAATCCTCATTTGGATCTACAATGCACTAGTTAATAAATCTTTAAGTGATGGAAACTCTCTTCACACTTGGTAGTCCATTCAAATTTTATCCCTTTATTTTTCAAGGAGGTCATTGGGTGTGCAATCTTGGAGAAACCTACAATGAATCTTCTGTAGTAACCAACTAGACCCATAAATGATTTAACCTTTGAAATATTCTTTGGTGTTGACCAACCTTTGATTGCTTCAATCTTTTTTGGAACCACTGTTATGACCTCCTATGAGATAATGTGGCCCAGATAGTGGATTTTCCTCTAATGAAAAGTGCACTTACTCAAATTGGCATACACTTGGTGTTCTCTCTACACTTGTAGCACTGTCCTCAAATGCTTCTCATGTTCCTCCTTTGTCTCGGAGTAGATACGAATATCATCCAAGAAGACAATAACAAATTTGTTCAGGTATTCTCTGAATACAACATTCATTAAACACATAAAAGTAGTTGACACATTTTTCAAACCAAATGGCACAACTACAAACTCATAATGACCATGACTTATTCGAAAGGCTGTCTTACTAGTTTCTTCTTGTCTGATTCCCACCTCATGATAACCTGATCTCAATTCAATTTTGGAAAATATATTTTCTCCTTTTAGTTGATCAACAAGATCATTGATCCTCAGAAAAGGGTACTTATTTTTCACAACAACCTTGTTCAACTGTCTGAAGTCAATACATAACCTCAGAGTTCCATCATTTTTATTGACAAAAAGAACTGGGTCACCCCAATGTGAAACACTTGGGTGTATGCACCCCTTCTTCAACAACTCTTCTAATTATATTTGCGACTCCTTAAGTTCTAGTGTGCTCGTTCTATAGGGAGTCTTGGACACTGGGAAACTCTAGGCATCAAGTCAATATATAAATCAATGTCTCTCTTGGGTGGCAATCCTAGCATTTCCTCAAACACATATTCATACTCCTTCAAAACCTTATCCTTTGCTAACTCCTCCATATGGGTTGCATATATATGACACCATTTTCTAAAACTTATTTTCAACTATAATGTTGAAATATCCCTAACATATATAGGCCTTGGAACACATTGAACTATCCTAGAATTATCTTCCTCATCAAAACATGTGAAAACCTTGTTGTAGCAATCTAGGACGACATGATGCTTGTCCAACCAATCCATGCCAATCAAGAAATCATATGACCCAATAAGTATGATGTTCAAATCTTCCTTAGTGCGGGATCCATTGATGTTCACTGCACAATCTTTGACCAATTCATTGATTCTTTTCTTGGTTCCAGTGGCTAGGTGAACCAACCAAGACTTTTCATGCTTAAATAGTTTCAATTTAAATTTGTCAACCATATTAGGATGTATGTTGCTATGACAAGCTCCAAAATCAATCAAAATAGCTATGGTCTAATTATCAATCTTACCTTCCACCTCAATCATGTGGGATTGATAATCTACTTGTCTATTGTCCAATGCTGCATAAATCCTTGGCACACTCTTGCCCATGTCTTCCAATGTATCAACTTCTTGAATGTTATGCACTGTCCTCATCCTATCTTCTTTATACACGTGGTCTCCCTCACATCCCCAACACTTTATGGGCTGTTGTCTCGGGATTTTCCCCAAGGAATCTATCATTTTGGGCTCATTTTTTGCTTTTTCGCCTTGCCTCCGTGACTGCGAAATTTTCTTGAAGAAAGGTGGTTTGAACCCTTTCCTCCTCTAATCCATCTTTCCTTTCTTTTTGTCATCCAAATATTTTTAGAAAGTTGGCCTTCCCTTACTCTGTTCGTACAAATACTTGGCTTTCTCATGGCTTCCTCAAAGGTCTTGGGCTCATCAAACTAAAATTTATCTTTATAGAATGATGGAAACCCATTCAATAACTTTCAAATTTTAACCTTCTCATCCCCGATGAAATCCATGTACCTCAAAAGCTCCAAGAATTCCTTCTCGTACTCTTCCATGGTCATGTTTACAAGCTTAGCTCGAATAATTCCTGCATTTTCTTGTCATAATAGTGATCTAACAAGTATTGCTACTGGAAGTATTTTCTAAAATACTTCCAAGAAATTCTCTTCTCCTGAATATGCTTGACTTGATTTAGTTGGTCCCACCACATGGAAGCTTTCCCCCAAAGATGATATATGGAAATCTTCACTTCCATATTTGATGAATAATTGTGCAGTTGAAAATGCTTTTTCATTCCCAACAACAAGGGTTCAACTTCTTCACCCTTCCTATGCTCTCCATGAAATGTTGGTGGGTTGAGCCTCCTGATCTCTCCTTGCAAATCATCTAACTCGGGCCTTCTCCTTTGATGTCCGACATGAGACCTACTTGGGTTGCTCTTTGATTATGATAATGAAGGTGCTCTCCTAGCTGAATGTTTAGGTGAATGGTGATTCCTACTAACACTTCTTGAGTTCCTTGACCCTATGTAGTCATCTCTTATATCATGAGATATGTAGTCATCTCTTGCTTTATCTTTGCAGATTATTTAGAATCTGTCGCAACTGAGAATTAATTTAGTTACACTCTTGATCTATTAGACCTTTCATTATCTGCTATGTAGTTATGCACTTTTCTCTACAATATCTTCATCAACTCTACACGATGCTCTCTGCTTCTATGTCCATTGGACCGTGTTTCTGCATTTCCCAAACTGATATTTAATCCTATAATCTCATCTCCATAATTGTAGGAATCATATGCATCATCCATATCTCTAGTCCTCATTCCTGAATTAGATCAGTTCTTCTTGTACCCTTAATTTTACAAAAATGTGCATGCAACAATCACTATTAGAAAATATGGATATTGTAAATATTTCATTAGTTAGGCTACATGTCATTCTTCATATGAATTTATGAGGAATATGGATGCACTAAACCAGATTTTGATTATTTAAATACATTATCCTTTAAATAATCTTTCCGACGATTGTACTCATGCCTCATTTTGAGTTCTAAGAAAAAAGTTACAACTTTATGAATTTTTCCATTTCCACTCAATTGTGCCATGTTCTTAGTGGTACAATCTAGCTAAGAGATCATTTTCTTCCACTTATAGAACATAATCTTTCAGAAACAAATAAAACTTTTATATCAGGCACATAGAGTATTTCTAATTGTGAATGCACAAAATCTTTTAGATTTAGAATCTAATGCTCTAGTCAAATTCTGCATAAATATGGACTTGTAACATTTGCTCTTTTTTACATCTTCACCAGACTTTGAATTTTTAGGAAAATTGGCTATCTCCCAAACAGAGTGAAACGGAAAAAAAATTCCTTAAGACAAATTTATTTGGATTGTTGAGGAGGTAAAATGTCAAGTAAATATTTTTTTCCATATTTGTGATATGAGGTCCCTTTTCCTCCTTCGAAGATCTAAAAAATCCTCAAGAAGTGTCTATGAATAGTGGATTTTGCCCTGTTTTGGCACCTCTACTCTGAACCCTTAGAAATTATGCCAAAATCCCAACTGGGTATCTTCATGTCTTCTTTTTGGACCCGCTATAAAAATTCCATCAATAATAGAGCCTTTGTCAAAGAATGCCACTATGTTCTTTAAAAACCACTTATTTGCATTTTCTAGAAAATTTAAGCCAAAATGGCCGCTAGCCCAAATAGACAATTTTGTAGGCTTTTTGACTGCAGACATACCCTTTAAATTTCATATTTTTCTTAGTTAATCTGCTAATGATATGGCTAAGACAAGTTTTTGGCTCTAAACATTTTTATTTTTTTAATAAAAACCATGATCTTGTACATGTGGCATGGCATGTGGCTTATGATGTGGGATTGATGTCCACCTATCAACCCTTGACTTGAGCATGTCACCATCCTTATCGGCAAGCTAAGGAATTCTTCCATCCACGACCCAAACATTTCTCGTATCGACAGTCACCAAAATCCTTCTATTGGTGAACCTCGAAATCCTTCTTTTGGTGGTCTGAAAAATACTTCTCCATCGACAACCCACAAAATGCACTTCAACAACCTCCAAAATAGTTTTTGTATTTTCGGTGAACTCTGAAAAAATTCCTTCGAAAACCTCCAAAATGCACTTCGAAAACCTTGAAAATGGCTTCTGTTTTTTTAGCAAACTTCGAAAAACTTTCATTAACAACCTCCAAAATGGTTTATGTCTTTTCGACAAACTCCGAAAAACTTCCATTGACAACCTCCAAATTGGGTTTTGTCTTTTCGGTGAACTTCGAAAAAATTTCATCGACAACCTCCAAAATCCACTTTGGCAACATAAAAAATGGTTTTTGTCTTTTCGGTGAACTCCCAAAAACTTGATTTCTTTTTTAGCGAACCCCAAAAAATTTCCATCAGTGAACTTGGAAAACTTCATTTCGTTTTCGACAAACTTGGACAAACTTAGAAGTTTTTAACCAAATCCGAGATGGTTCTGGACCATTGATTTCAAAGTGAAATGTGATATCAACCCTTGATTCACCTAACTTCGCCGAACTCTAAATTGTTCTTCAATGATCTTGGAAATTCTTAGAAGTTTTCGTCCAAATCCAAGATGAATTTAGACCATTGGTCTCAGATAAATGTGATCTCAACCGTCCATTTCACTAAGCTTCATGGTTGCCATGAAAACATGAAATTTGACCTCCTAGTCCAAATTTTAACTTTGCAGCTTGCAAATAGACGCAACTAACCATCCATTCGATGATTCCGAGGGAAAATTCAATCCAAATTCACTCAAAAATTGGGGATTTCACTTTGATCTTACCGTTTTTTGCAAATTTAATGCAAAATGAAAATCTACGACCATGCATTTATCAAATTCACTCTAGTATTTATCCCATATGGGTCTGGTGTTGAACCAAAATCTTTGATATGAATCTATGACGTACCCAAGTATCTTGCTTGGCCACGTTACTACTAAATCGACTAACATATCGATTTGAATGTGGAAAATATTTGTATGATGACATACAGGCTCATGTTATTCTCATTAATTCTAAAAAATGTGAATGCAAATGATTTAAACATCCATAGTAGCAATTAAACACACACAACAACATTCATACATACAAAAATATAGAGTAAATGTAGCATTCAATCATAACATTAAACCTCTAAATGACACAGTGATAAAAAAAATTATCTTTTAAAAATGTTTTACACAACCGACTGTATACGACAAACGTTCCACCTAACCGTAGGCTTTGTTGCACCAATCCTTTCCACAATAATCCACCCATGACCTAGGGATATGAGTCCATGAGTATGGACATGCTCCTACATGTGTCTTTAGTTCACTGTAACAACCCAACTACCCATTAAAACACAGTGACACAACTCCTACAACAATTCCAACCACCTAGCTCCCTTCCCCATCAGTCTGCACAACTCAAGGGATGAGATTTCCTTCTATGCACCACAGTCCCTCAGACAATATCCATCTCCTCCAGGGCTCCAACACAGATCGACTAGGAATCTTGCTACTGGAGGCCCTAGGAAATCCAGCTGCAACAAGAGTGCCCACACAACATCTGCAAATTCTGTTTGCATGATTTTTCAGTAGAAAAGACTTATAGGAATGGCAGCTCCATTTTCAGTATAATTACCAGCTTTAGCAAGTTTTCCTCCATACCCACTATGTATTCCCACTCTTTTCCAATAATCAATTTTTTTTTTCCTCACTTTTGGATCAACTGTGAAAACTGCTCTTCTTCTTACTCAAATTGCCTCTTCTCCCAAGCTTGATTGTCTCTTACTATTCCCCCAAGGATGATTACACCCAATCCATGTTGTCATAACTAAGTGGGATGACTTCCTCACCCAACCTATTACATGAATTCATTGATTGAGTGCTTAATAATTCAAAGGGAGAAATGACCAAATGACAAACTTATTTATGAAGGTGGCTTAAGATTGAAGGCATATGGAAACCCCTTAAAACCCCCATTAAGCCCCCTCTCTTGTGGAATCACAGCCCCCCATTACTTTGGTCCTTGCCCGTATACATCCAGTGGTGTATTTCGTTTTATTATTTTTTAATGTACAATGTCTACATATTACATTGCTTAGCCCTTGGCCCTTCATAATATTTACAAATATACAATGCTACATCATGTATCAAAACTAGGATGTTAAAACTATGTTTTGTAGCCTTAATGAAGATTATATAATTCTTTTATGCTACTCCTTGAACTATTTATTAGCACATGTATCCCCTATATATTATGTTTGACAAAAGAATATACTACTTGACAATGTATATCAGTCATACAGTTTTAGTTTTGTCATCATTTTTATTTTGGAAAGATGAAAATATGATATTGTTGATTTTTGTAGGTTTGGGAAGGTATTCTCACATGACCCTAGGTGTTGGGCATGTGGAAATCATCATGGGCATCATATCACACTTTTGGTTTGGTAAAAACCCCGTTGAATTTGAGTGGGGCCTTCATGGGTTTTGTGATGGGCTTTGTGGGCTTGTGTTGGGGATTCACACCCACAAGAAAAATCCTAATTTGATGTTGAATTATGGAGGGGATCCTATGTTAAACCCTAGGACTTGTATATAAAGGAGAGATGCCATTTTGACATAAGATCATCACATTGTGGAAGAATGGAGTTGTCATAAGTGAGTTTGCACTTGTATCAAGGAGGATTGGTGATCTCATCTAGGAAAGTCTGCAAGGTGGAAAATCTGGCCTAGGAGAAAGAAGGTGGCAGAGAGCCAAGTGTGTGGAGGTGACTGTACCTATTTTTTGTACTCATACCTGGTTTTCAGACGGGCGAAGCGTGTATTTACATGGGTTGCAGAAGGACGAATTGCATATAGGGTAGACACAGTTTGGAAGAGAGAAAACCATGTATGTCTGCGGGTTTCCAATAAGGTAAATCACTTATCTGGTTTTCTGGGGAGGTACAAATATGTACAGGCTGACATGTGACATTAGCAGGCCATACAGGTGGTCTAACAGATTCATGAGCAAAGGATATTTCTAGAATATTGTTGAGGTTTTGTTTTCTATTTTGTATGGTTATTGGAAGGACAAGGTTGTCCTCAGATTCTCTTGTTTTGGAAGGACAAGGTTGTCCTTGGATTCTCTTATTTTGGAAGGACAAGGTTGTCCTCATATTTGGTGATATTGCATTGATTGAGAGGACTGGTTTTTGTTCTCAGATTTGAAGGATTGGATAAAGTTACATAATAGAATTATTGTGTCTCTTATGTATAGATGATTCATCTATGATCTTGTTGTTTCTGTTGCATATGCCTTTCAGTTAATAATTTCAATGTAAAGTTGTTCAGTGATAGTTAGATAAGCATGACACAATTTTCGGATATGAAATTAGTCACATAGAGTTGCACATGAAAATTGACATGGTATCAGAGCTTGGGATATGAAGAGAAGGAGATCATCTTGAGACACATTGTTGGTTGGAACACTGAAATAGTGTTGATCTTGTTCTTTTTCTTGTTCCGGGTAGGTCACCATGGTGAACACATTGAAGCTCGAGGATAGGTTGGAAGGGTCAACCAAATTCTTGGATTGGAAGGCAAGGGTTCTCCTTCTGTTGGAAGCGAATGAACCGAAGGATTACGTTGAGAGTGTGGTTTTAGCTCCTGCCGATGAATAGGAATTTGCAGCTCACAAGAAGAAGGAAGTGAAGGCCAAGTGGGTATTACTAGAGTTCGTGAAGGACCACTTGATTCCTCACATTGATAAGAAGACATTTGCTATGAATATGTATGATGCTTTGGTAGGTTTATACCAAAACAAGAATACAGGCAGGACGTTACACTTGAAGCATCAACTTTAGATTATCAGGATGACCAGTGAAGACATAATTGTCAGTTATCTTATGAAGATTACTCAGATTCAAGATCAACTTACAACTATTGGTGGGACACTGTAGGATGTTGAGTTGGTGAATGTGGGTTTGAGAGGTCTTGGGAACCAACTGTACAGGGGATATGTGCACGTGATGCATTGCCCACTTTTGATAGGATATGGACTGATTATATCCAGGAGGAGACCCGATTAGTGTATATGGAGAATATGGATGGTATGGTGAAGATTAGTAGTGATGAGAACCAAGCCCTTTCACCAGGAAGGGCAAAAGGGGTTCTCCAGATAGAAGAGGTCCGTTAGAGAGAAGGGGTTCTCTTGAAAGAGAAGCATCTTCAGATCTGAGATGGAAGAAAGATCTTAGCAAGATCATATTCTTTGAGTACCATGACTTTGGCCATTATGCTTCACAGTGTGCACTTCAGAGGGAAAGAGGAAGAAGGTAGCAAGCATCAACAACAAAGGTTGATGACATTGGAGATAGGTTCTAGAGGGAGATATTGTTGGTCTTAGGAATTTTAGGTGCATCCTCTACTACGCAGACTTGGTTGGCGGACAATGGGGCATCTTTCCATATGACAAGTGCACGAGAGTTGTTTGACACTCTCACAGAGACTGGCTCAGACTTGTGTGTGGAGCTTGGTACCGAATCCAGGCATTCAATACAAGGATCTAGTACAATATCATTCCATTTGGGGTCATGAGAGATACTGAGGGTGTCAAATGTGTTGTGGGTTCTAGAACTCAGGAGGAGTATCTTCTTAGTCTCAGAGATTAAGAGGAAGGGATATCATGTATTGTTTTGTTATGGAGAGGTATTACTTGTGCCCAGATGGACTAGATTCATATCAATAGTGGTTCTTGGAGTTAGGGAGGACACCCTATATGGGATGAGAGGCCATCCCATGCGTGTTATGGACAACAATAGTAGAGAGACATAGGAGGAGGAACAAACAGCTCCACCAGTGGTGAGGCATATGGCCCCACCAATAGCATAGGTTCAGAGGGAGCAGGTGGCTCCACGAGTTGTGAGGCAAGTGGTCTCACCAATAGTACCATCTCAGAAGGAGCTAGAGTTCAAAAGAAGTAATCCATTAGGATCTAGGAGGGAAGAGAAACCTCCGATGATTGTGCAAAGGACAATGGATAGGGAGAAGATAGCCCCAAAGATAGTACAGACTTAGAGGGAGTTAAGCTTCAAAAGAAGCATGTGATACTAGAGTGAGCTTGATCTCAAGGACAAACAATTGGCTCATAGGGAGAGATGTGCATCTAGAGGGAGTTCCCCCTCAGGTTTAGGTGAGAGAGAGACATCTTCCAATATTAATGGACGAATGTCATGGTTTGAGGAGGCCAATCAAGATGCTTCTAGGGCATGTGAGACCTCCATGGAGGATACGTTTATTTCAACAAGTTTTTCTACAGTGACAGAGGAGGCAGACACTTAGGAGGACTGAGGAGTAGGATTTGATTTAGGAACAAAGGGAGCAGCCAATGAGGCCGATTACACAACAGGATTTGCCTCAGTGACCGAGGATCCAACCAACCAGACATATTTTTCCTCAGTAACTGAGGATGCGACCATTCAGATAGATTTTTCCTTAGTGACCGAGGATGCGACCAACCAGATAAATTTTTCCTTAGTGATCGAGGATGGAGTCAGTTAGACAGATTTAATCTCAGTGACTGAGGATGTGGCTAGTCAGACAGATTGGACAACAACTTGCTCCCGTGACTGTGGATGCATCCCATTAGACAAATTGGACAACAAGAGTTGGGGAGGAATGGAGGGAGGAAGAGGTAGATCCATATGATGATGGATGGGAGACCTTCCTCGCTAAGAGGGAGTTGTTGTTATTATAGCTTCTAGAGGCATTCCAAATTGTAGAGTGTGGTGATAATACCTTCCTCTCTAAGAGGGAGTGTTTATTTTTGTAGCTTCGAGCATGTATTCTCACATGACCCTAGGTGTTGGGCATATGTAAATCGTCGTGGGCATCACATCACACTTTCAGTTTGTTGAAAACCCCCTTAGATTCGAGTGGGGGCTTCATGGGTTTTGTGATGGGCTTTGTGGGCTTGTGTTGGGTCTTCACACCCACAAGGAAAAGCCTAATTTGATGTTGACTTGAGGAGGGGCTTCTATGTTGACCCCTAGGACTTGTATATAAAGTAGAGATGTCATTATGACATTAGATAATCACATTGTGGAAGAATGGAGTTGACGTAAGTGAGTCTGCACTTGTGTCAAGGAGGACTGGTGATCCAATCTAGGAAAGTTTGCAAGGTGGCGAATCTGGTCTAGGAGAAAGAAGGTGGCAAAGAGCGAAATGTACGAAGGTGACCATACATGTTTTATGTACTCATATATGGATTGAAAACGGGTGAAGCCCGTATAAACATGGGTTGCAGAAGGACAAATCATGTATAGGGTATACATGGTTTGCAAGAGATAAAACCACGTATGTCTACGGGTTTCCAGTAAGGTAAATCACGTATCTGATCTTCTAGGAAGGTATAGATCCATACAAGATGACATGTGACATCAACAGGTTGCATAGGTGGTCTACAAAAAATTCATGAGTAGAGGAGATTTCCATAATATTGTTGAGGTTTGGTTTTTTGTTTTGTATGGTTATTGGAAGGATAAGGTTTTCCTCATATTTGGTGATATTGTATTGGTTGAGAGGACAAGTTTTTGTCCTCATATTTGAAAGATTGGATAAAGTTACAGAACATGATTATTGTGTCTCTTGTGTATTGATGATTCATCTATGATATTTTTGTTTCCATTGCATATGATTTACAGTCAATAATTTCAGTGTAAAGTTGTTCAACGATAGTTAATCACCAGGAAGCATTTTTCATGTCTGAAATTAATCACATAGAGTTGAATGTGAAAAATGACAGAGATTGACTATTTCTAAATGCTTCAAGCATTTATAGAATGTATATTTGTTTCAAATTGAATGAAATGTATGATTTTATTTTTATTTTTTTTAGTCTAGGGAAAAATAAACACACACACGTGTGTGCATATATTTGTTTTTCATGAAGAATTTGTATATTTACTATTTCAAGTAAAAATTAAAATATACATTGATATGTGCCTACTTAGTACTTAGAGGAACTTAACCTCTCTTTCGCTTAGGAAGCCAAAAAAAAAGAAGGGATGGGTTCTCTTCATATGTCCTAATTAATATAGTCTTCCATTGTCCCTTCCCTATTAGGCATTTTCATACATAACACAATTTTATATACAAAAGCAAAAAGTGGATCTCATGATTTGAAAACATAAACATCATATAAAAACCATAAATTTTATCTCTTCCTTTAGGATCAATATTTTGGAGTTTGTCCATAGCAATGGGATTAGTAAAATATTGACCTCTATAGTGCTAGTAGCACATTGTGGCTCTTTGCTTCCACGATGTTGAAAAAACCATATTGAAGAGTTAAAGATTGTTTCTATAGTTCATATGCCTTAACATTTATTTATGTATAAACTTTTGAAAATAAATTTGAGGGAAAGTTATTTTTAGTTGTTTAATTCTTTCCATCATTGGGTCTAGAAGTAAGTCTTCCATATCACTTTTTTTGTTTTCCTAATCGATGATTAAATTGGAGTCTTCTAGGATCTAAATTTGGGTTATGTCTTTCTCTATAGATACTTTTCTCAATAGCTAGAGTACATACATCTTAGTCTTGTTGTTTGCACCTTCTCCTAAAGAATCTTTGAATGAGATACCATCATTTTCCTTCAGAATTAATATTTCTCTAGCGCCATAGGTTCTAGGGTCCCTTGAAATCCTTCATCAAAATATCCCCATGCATAAGCTTTCTCAATTTCTATTTTTTTCATAACTGTAAGAGTTTTCTCTTTACCAAGTTTCTGTACCCTTCCACATGCATAGTTAATTTGATAAAACACCCAAACATGTAATAATTCCTTGTTTTGAAAAATCATTTCGTTTATGGCAAGCCAAAGTGCCCAAGCAACAATACAAGGAAGATCCTTGAGTTCTTTTGCAGATAAATCCTTTAGCCAAGCCTCCACACAATTTACCACATAATCACCACCCTAGCTGCCTTTTATGTTTGTGATTTTTAGAAATTCCTCTCAAACTTGTTTTGTAAAGGGATAGGGAACTAACATGTGAGCAACTGATTCCTCACTTGTTTTACATAGGATGCATCTTCTTGGCCCTTTCTAAGTTATTTTCCGACAGTTGTCAAAAGTTAGAGCTATGTTATATAATGCTAGCTAGGTAAATATTCTTGTTCTCAAGGGTGTTTTGATTTTTGAAATGGGGTTCAACCAACACTCCTTCTCACTTTCATATTCTTCCCCAAAATTGGCCTTTTATCCTAACTATGTCGTGAACCTTCCTATGGCAATATTTTTTTATCATATTATCTCATCCTTTGCATCACTTAGCTTAATAGTGCTTTGTTTCAAATATGTGTGCATAATTATTATATTCCTTTGTTGCCTCTCCTTACAGTTCCATTCAACTAGCCTTGCTTCTAGAAGGTTGTATATACATGTTGTATTGTTTTTACTAGGTTATGAATATCTTGTCTATTGATAGCTCGATGATTAGAGGTTTGGGTAGCCTATATAGTCCTACATACACCTAGGAGTCCTTGCTTATTCTCTCTCTATCTCCATTTTCTAACTTCTAACACAACCACTTCCCTAACATAGGAAAATATTTAACTAGAGCCTTCCATATGATGGAAGCCTCCCACAATTGTGTTAACTAGTCCCCTAATCCAATCTTACATTGATAGGGGATCGATATATTTTGCAAACATCACATGGTTGCCAATGCTTGTTCAAATGAGTGAATTTTCTTCAAACCACAATCATTTGCTTCCTTAGGCTTTGCTAACTTGTTACATATTGCCAAAGGGATTGATTCCCTTTCCCTTTTCTCTATCCACAATAATATGAAACATTTATTGCTTATTTTTTCAAACATCCATTTTTCAACATGAGTTAAAGAGTGTCAATATATAGGGATCACTTCCAAAACTGATTTGATTAGGATCAACCTTCCACCTCTTGATATCCATTAACACCAATTAGATACCATGCTCTATACTTTTTAATATATCCAAGCCCGGTCTCTAAACCTATAGTCATTTGATTTCAATCTGGATCCTAGATATTTTACACCATTATTAGAAGAAGAAACATTAAAAGGGAAAACTTGAATTATATTCCATTCTAAGTCTACTTCTAAATCATTAAATAATATGATAGATTTGTGAGCATTCACATCCATCCCTGTTGTTATACAATATAAATCAATAATTTCTTTATACCTTTCTACTTCTCTTATAGAGCCTAGACCAACAAAATAACATTATTAATAAACATTAAGTGGGAGAGTGTTAGAGACCTCACCATTTTGACTCCTTTTATGGATCCTTAATTTCTATAGGATTTGAGTAGCCTACTTAATCCTTCAACAACCAATAAGAATAAGAAGAGTGACATAAGGTATACCTTCTTGATTCCCCTGGATGGAAAGAAAAACCTAGATGCCAATCCATTAATCAATACTGGAAATGAAGCTGAGTTTACAAATCCCATAATCCAATTTACAACTTGTAAACTCATTCCAATATCTATTAACATTATCTCAAGTTAAAGCCAACTAACTCTATCACATGCCTTATCCAGGTCTAATTTAAGCACCACAACTGACACCTTTTTTACCTTAATGGAGTGCAGGCCTTCATGTGCCATAGTCACCACGTCATGGATCTATTTCTTAAGTAGGAGTCCAAATTGTTCAAGAGACGTTACATATGTGAATACCCTCTTTCGCCCATTGGCCATTATTTTGTAGACTAAATTGCAAAGAGAAATTGGCCTATAATCTTCAAAATCTTATGATTGATTCTTGTTTGAAATGAGATCTATCAAAGTTGCATTTAGGGCTCCTAGAATTTTCAATAGGTCATCCTCAATCAAATCATAGAATCCCAAATAGAGTTATATTGTCCACGCATCTAGGCTCGAAATGTTTGCGTTCTTAAAATATTCCAATACTAGGTTGAGTTCTTCTCTTGTGAATTATGCTTATAGACCCCCTTTTCATTCTTCTTCTATAGGCCTTAGAAAATAAGTAGTATTTCTACTATGTCTTCAATATTTTCCTAGGGATTCTTGAAATATCTTGTGAAAATGCACTACTCCCTCTTATGTTATCTCCTGAAATCTTCTTGCTTTAGTTCTGTCATCCTTTCTTATTTCCCATATAGTGTTTGTATTTTCCCTATGCTTAGCATAGTGCTTGAAGAATTTTGTCGTCATCCCCCTCTGCTAGCCAAAATTTTGTACTTTTTAGCCTCCATTTAGCCTCTTTCCATTCCAATAGCTTCCTTTTACCCCCTCTAACTCCATTTTTATTTCTCATCTTAAAAAAGACTCCTTCGCTATTCCCTTCAACCAATATTTTTATTTGAGATTCCACCTCCATTGACTCATTTTGAGATTTGCATGGATTTTGTGTTACCCATTCTATTGCTACCTTCTTCACTATTTTCATATTTTTTTCCATATGAAACCTAGCTGAGTTTCCAATTGAGGAACTGGATTTCCTATTGTTTTGACAAACTAGATTTTTGAAGTCCTCATCTTCCAACCACTAGGGGTTGAACTTGAAAGGACCAAGGGGCTTGTTTTCCTCTTTTACAATATGCAAAAGTATTGGAAGATGATATGAAGATCCCCCTTCCCCTACCCATGATTTTATTTTGTCAGCGTCCTTCATTACCTTTTCAACCACTAGAAACCTATCTAGATTTTTAGACACCCCCTCATTCCCACTCTAAAAATTCCTCAAGGTTAGAGCCAACTTAATGGGTTCTACATTGCGAACATTCAATTTCAAACAAAAGTAAGAAATTTTCTACCAAGGGGTCAGTCCTAACACTTATATATTTATATTTATATTATTATTATTTTATTTTATGTTTTTTTATGCGTAATGCATTTCTTGGGGAAACCCACCAAGTACTTCCCCTCATTTCGAGGATGGTACCTAGGATTAACTCGATTATGTAGAAGCTTGAAGCTTTATCGTGTCACTTAGGAGAATACAACTTGGGTGGGGAGGATACCACTCCATCACACAACTATTAGGGCTAGATCTAATTGACTTAGGCCTAGCATGTTCTCCCCATATTTGACCTGATTTGAAAATGAGGTTTAGTCCCACTCCCCAAATCACATTTTAAATCTTCGGTGAACCTTGAGAATGGAGACTATGTTATAATTATTTTCTATCATCATATGGACCATAGAGATTTATAATGGAGAAGGATCTTTGTAGTTCCTTTGACAATAATTCAATGTGGATCCCTGTATTTATGAACAAAAAATGTAAAATATTAAGGGATTTGTTCCAACTAATGAATAGGCTTCCAAACATCTGAGCTGAATTGTAACAACCCAATTTGATTGTTTATTTATCATAGTTGTTAATTTAAATTTATTTAATTATTAAAATAAATTCAATGAGTCTTTTTATTATTTTACTATTAAAAAGGTAGGTGAAGTAATTAATGGGTGGATAAGGATGTTGAGGAATTAATGGGGGGATAAGGCAGTTGGGGAATTGAATGAGGGGGAGGGATTCAAGAGAGGAGGATAAGGAAGAGGGGAGAGGACTTGAATAGGGGTCTTTTGTTTTGGGGGGAAATTTGAGAAGAAGAAGGAGGGAATTGGAAGAACTCTCACAAGGACATGATGTTGTTGGGAACTTTGGGCTCGGGGGCCAGGAAACCGCAAGGATTCCTGGAGCTACGGAGCTGGAGAGGTTGTTCCTATTTGGCTGGGAGGTTAATATTCAGTTGGGAAATTTGGAAAAACACAAGAACAAGTGAACCAGGGGCTAAATCAACCAACCTGTAGGTTGAGGTATGCATTTTATTATGTTGTTGTTGTTATTATGTTGTTTACCAATTTATCTTTGGTATAAATAAAACCATAAACTAAATTGCAGTTATTTCAGTAGGAGATAACAATATATATATATATATATATATATATATATATATATATATATATATATATATATATATATATATATATATATATATATATATATATATATTATTGAGGTCCTGAAATAGGAAGGCCTTACAAATGGTATTAGAGCCTAGTTTCAAAATTGAAACCTGGGCTTGACCACCCACATAACTGTACAATCTGTTCCCAGAAATCCTTTATTTACAACCTAGAAACCTTTTGTTTATATACAATAAACCTTATGTAGACTACCCAGAAGAACTGTGAAGGGGAGTTTTGTGCAAAAAAAAAGAAGAATTTTCCCCATTCCAACCACTTGTAAGAATCTCGACCTGCATAAGATAGAGAATTGACAAAAGCCAGATTCACAAATATTTTCTTATAAACAAAGGATTATGAAAAATATGTTAACAAGAAGTAGAACTCAAAAATCCCTTTTCTTTCCATTACATAAACACAACTTGGTGTTTTATTCTCTAGGCTTTATGTTTTCTTACGTTTTGTCTGAGGGGAGTTAATTAGGTTGAACATTTTGGGTTTTAAAATCCACCTGATTTTAGTTTGTGTTAGAGCTAGTAGTAGCTGCATTTTCCTGCTTATAAAATGATCAATGTCCATTTTATTTTAGTATTAAAAGTTCCATGAAGCATTTTATTCTAATAATAATACTATACAAAAACAAAACCTTTAATTTCCATGACTCTTTGCATACCCAAGCACTGATCCCTTCAAATTATCATATAGGCACTCACACATACATGTACCATCTCTAGTGAGTCCCCATTGATAGTTCATGAGAAAAGGAAATATGTTGCGACATTAATTAGAGTTCATTCCTTTTACTCTGCATTTAAAACCAGTTTAGAAAAACAATGTTTGTTCAATGATGATAACTAACTGAGATTCTTGTCGAGTGTTTTGGTGAACTTGTTTAAAGCCGGAGGGACCTTCAAACTCTACTTCAATACCCTCCATTGCCTTTGGATGCGAACAACCTTCGGCCATTTCACAAACCTGTGAAAATCCTTCTTGGGCGACAGAGCTTCCTTGATTCCAAACTGTTTGGGCCGCTTCTCAAGCAATGGATTAACAAAAGACCCTTGTCCAAGTACTCTCTCCTCTTCCTTATCCTCCTCTCTCGAATCCCTCCCCCTCATTCAATTCTCCAACTGCCTTATCCCCCCATTAATCCTCAATAGCCTTACCCCCCCATTAATTACTTCACCTACCTTTTTAATAATAAAATAATAAAAAGATTCATTGAATTTGTTTTAATAATTAATTAAATTTAAATTAACAACTATGATAAATAAATAATCAAATTGAGTTGTTACATACACTCATCCTTCAAGAAAGTTCGTCCTAATGTTAGAGTAATTTACAATACAAGGGTAATGACACATGATTCATATATCCACAACAAATAAACAACATCATCAATTTAAAACACGTATACATACTAGTGTACATGTGCAAGGCATGCATATGTAGCTAGAACATACAAGACTCACACACGTACTAATGACAATAATTATCACACCTAAAGTAATTCTTGTATGCGTCCAATCCAATCAACAAGACCATTCATTTAATAAAATATAGTAAACCATTTAAAATGTTCACAAAATCCCTCAATTATAATAATTTAGCAGAAGCAACATTCACTTAGATAATTGTAGTTCAGTTAAGCAATTATAAATATACATATATACATATATTTCAAAAAGAGGAAATCAAGAAATTCTACTATAAGGCGAAATTCCCACGCACTCTCAACTACTTCTAGTCATCCTTCCTCCCTAACCTACTTCCATCTTCCATCCTTATCCTTCCTCTACTGGACTACCTTGGAGCGTCAACTATATTGACCTAGCTCTAGATAGAACTCGTAAGCGGAAGTGTAAACTCTCTTGACCAAGCTTCCCAAGCAGGCAACTGGCAGTCATCATCACACGTCTAGGGGAGCGTGAGCTAACATCGTCCTCCCATGACTCTAGGTTTCAGAGGATACACGATGGGAAATGCCTCCACCCCTCCTAATAGAACTAGGGTCAACACCCTATCATGGACCATATAGTGGCACTGTGTTTCTGGGAATTTTGTCATCGTATATTCAGTTTCAGGCAATCTCGCCACCTGAAAACATGCACTTGTTCCACATATCATAGCAGTGCATTTGAACCAACATAATTTCACATACAAATATTCATAACACATTGTTTCTCGGTTGATGTCGTGAAAAAATTCAATTTCGAAGATCATCTTTCATTGCTCGAACTATAGTTGTTTCTCAAGCTGCTTGCATGCCTCATATTTCCATCACTTGTGTTCCATCTACAAACATAGAGATAAAGTGTAATAAGTATATCTTCATTTGGATTATAATATGCGCGATTGCACAAATAAAAATGAGTACCAAAATAACAACGATTGCATCATAAACAACACACATTCTTTTGAAGCCATTCATCGTGTCATTTCTTAATATATCTTCCATTGGCTCCACTCCATACTTTGATTCTTGCAAGTTTTATGCGTCATGATAAAGCACATATATACTTAAAGGTTTCTTGTTGTTCCATAAATTATAAAATAAAGGAAGCAAAACAACATAGCTACTTACAAATTATTCAATTAAACCCTCGATAGCTCACCATATACTCAAAACCCATATATAATCTAATGTGAATCAAATGTTTAGATGGCTCTTTTTTGTATGTTATCACTTGTTAGAAAACATCCATGGATGATTGTGAATCATATAAAATATATACATCACAACAAATATGAAATCTTAAGTAAGGAAAATGCATTAGGTACTCATAAACTTTGCTATCAAGCATTTTCTGCCTGAAAGTCATGTCTTATGCATTGAATGAGTTCCATTTTCTTTTATTTTCTACAACAACAAAAAAATTGAAAATTGAAAATTGAAAATTAATATTTCATTCAATAATTAAACTCTTTATACATAGAAAAAATTAAAGAATACATACATTTGATGCATGTTGTTGTTGGGATGGTTCCTCCTATGACACAACTATGCTCATTTCTTTGACCATTTCTCCATACTCTTGTTTTGACATCCCTACTAACATGTTTCTTATATCACGTCGATTATCCTTTGGAATTTTCTCAATATTCCTGAAAATGAAAAACACAATAAAAATCAATAAAAATTTATACGAAAATAAACATATAAAAAATATTCATTTGATGATTTTTTGGACTAGTATATGCATTTTTTTTCCGATGGAACGCACATCTTGGGAAACCCTCCAGGTACCTCTCCGCATTTTGAGGATGGTACAAGAGGTAAATCAACTGGTTACAATTTTGGCAATAACCTAGCGGGGACATTGAGTGAAGCCCAATATTATCTACAGAGGTAACCAACTCGAGGACTTGACCCCGTGAGCTCCTTCTTGTAATTCACAACACTTAACCACTCAAGCTAACCCATTGGGTTAGGACAATTTATGCATATTGCAAAAAACATGTTTAACAATAATAATTTTTGAATGATTCTATTTTGTTATTGTATGTTTTTTCTATTGCAAGTCTCGTAGGTTTCAATGACTATTGCTTCAAAAACACTTACTATAGTTTATGTATAATTTGATTCATGGAGTCATTAGATTGATTTTTGCATTGTAAATGGAAATAACATATATATGTTATTTCCACTATATCCCTCATAGTTTAGAAAAGTTTGTCCCCCTCTCATTAACTTCTAGCACCAGTTTAGATGAATTGAGGATCAATTCATCATCATTTACATCCTTCATAAATTTTATCTTCTTAGAACAACCTTTTGTTCCCTTGTTGTCAATCCTTGCACAATATTCAATAAATGCAAAATCAAATGTTTAAAACATGTTAGTGATTATTCTTAAGAAGTACATTTATAATAAAAAACCAAAGAAAAACTTCATATTTACCACCTTTTGATCCACCTAATTCTTTTCTTTGCAACATTTCTATAAAACTTTTACACTTTTTTCCACTCATATTTTGAACAATCTTTTGGAGTTTTTTCGCGTTTTTGGTTTGCATGACATGTGTTATCCAATATGTATCATTTAAACCTATAGACAATTCAAATAAATTACTTTTATATTAAAATTTAAAAGAACTTGCCATGTTCGTTTTTTGAGATGTGCTTCCCTCGCCTTTGTTGCTATAAGTGTTTTTCCCTAATCTTCTATCAATAAAATCCCTACATAATGATATACACAAATTCTAAAATATGTTTTACAAACTAAGTAATGAATTTCACGCGAAAGTTGTTTTCAGGTTGGGTAGTGTGTATAGTACATTAACATCAATGTATTTAATACATGCTTAAGCATTGGTGTGTCATCACTATATAATGTGCAACGATAAAATCGACAACTTAAAAAAAAAAAAAAAAATAAAAAAAAAATAAAAAAAAAAATAAAAAAAAATCGACAAGACGATGCACTTACTATAGTTTTTCGCATTGGTGCATTGTTTTTGTATATTGTGCATTGGTAAAGCCGAAAATAATTTTCAAAAGACCATGTCAAACAATCCACTCTTAATAAAAAAAATTGTTGGTGCATTGTTATTGTATAGTGTGCACAATAGATCCTGAAAGCATTTCTTTTTACAACGATAAGATTTGGGTTGCAACACAATGAGTGGTCCCAGTCCAACATACATCGAATGCCCCATTTACAAGTACACAAAGCCAATAAATATTCGTTGCCTAAACAAAAGTCTCATTGTTGGAGTTTAGAACAACATAAAGAAAGGAGAAGCAACAAGAAAACTAGAGTTTGCAATGCTAAAGATAACTCTAAAACCCTTTTATTTTCTGGAAAATGCATTGTAAATACTAATAGAAATAAATAAATAAAAATACGAATTTTATTGAATCAATAAAGAGTAAATTTCAGATGAATATAATGAAGTTACATGCCTTAAATTTCTCGTTTGTAGATTTGTATTTGACCTATGACAATCCCTTGCAAATTTAGCTCTTCAAAAAAATACGTCCACTCCAAAGTCTTCCTTGTAACTTTGGTGCACAAGTCTGATCCCCTCTAACATTTGGAAAAATAATAGAATAGAGACAAACTTACTTTTACAAATTGAAATTCTTGCTTGTTTTTTCGCTTGATATTTAGGCTCATTAATGATAAACATGCACTATTTTGTTTTTGTTTTTTTAATTTGAGTTGTAGTGTGCTTGATAGACTTAAGTACAATGGTGCACTACGTACATATAAATGCACCTAATAAATAGTTTACAATAAAAAAAAAGTGAAAAAATCCAAAGTTAAAATTTCGTGGACGTTTTCTTTTGCAGAGATTTATTGTCAGTGTTTGTCATAAATTAGTGCACCAATGTGTTTAGGATATACATGCACACACATGTGATAAATGTGAAATAAGTGCATTGGTTTCGTATAAAATACTTTCAAAAAATTGTTTGAAGTTAGAATGCTATTCAAAAATTCAAAGTAGAGGGGATTAACTGCCATAAATTTAAGCTCTATATGCCACCGTAGGGTCACCAGTGAGATCATGTAAGGTGATGATGATGGATGGGGCAAATGATGGATGGGGCAAATGTCATATGTGAGATCATTGTAAGGTTATGATGACAAATGGTCAATGTGTGAGAACATGTAAGTTGATTATTGGCAAACAATGTGCAAAGGATGACAATACAAAAATGCCTTCATCACAATAATAAGTACTCAAATTGTCATCATAATCGTGCATGATATGGTGAACTCACAACTATTGTAGATTAAAAACTCACAACTAATATAGATTATAATTTTGAGAGATTGCACATACTTTAGTCTCAATTCTTTGCAGAAGAAATGCATATAGGAAAACTCAAAAAAATGCTCAGGACATGCACAACATGCATTGCATCATCTAACAAGCCTTCGGGGTGGGGTGGCTTATTTTATTTCAAAGTCATGGATCCCAATTCCTCTTTCTATTTCATTTGGTCAAAACAAATAAGATGATTAGAAAATTCTTGCCTTGATGCCCTATCACTCCTCTCGTATCATTCAAGAATCAATGGAAATTGAAAAACACCCTAATAATTTTAATCATGAAGATGGATACAAACTCAACCAATCTTGAAAGCCCATCATATATCGACTTGATCATTAGCCTCATCTATTTATAATTTTTATTGTCTATTTTCTTATTTCTCTCGCCTCTTTTGATTTGTTTTTTCTTCAGTTGAAACCCCTTTGCTCTATCTTGACCTTCCTTTTCCTCTTAATCAATTTATCAATATTTTATGTTAATTATTTACTTATTTATTTTATTTTATTTATCCCTTATTTACCCTCATTTTTATCCTTTATTTTATATTTCATCTTTAACAAGTTGTTTGAATATCTTGTTTTCAATATTAAAGAAAAGTTTTCAAGTATTCTCAACAACTATTTTATTGTTTTAATATATTTTCATGACAACTTATTCATATTTTCTCCTTTTTTACAACAATGAACTTTTGACTTTTATCCTATAAATATATTTTTTGACTGGGGAAACCAACAACTAGTCGGGCATGTACTCGCTTGACATGTGGTCATGTTATCTGACTACTACCACTATAACCCCAGGCATGCCAACACATCCCCTCACGTGACACACAAAGCTAGTCGAGGGTTTCAATCCGGCGACTTCACATAACAAAGTGCCTTAAAAGTACACTCCATCACCAATTTTTCTACACCTCGAGGGCTTATCCTATAAATATATTACTTAGCACTATTTTCTAACATTTTAGCTTCAATTGTCCCTGATGATGGGCAAAGTGTCCACTCGAATCATTGGATGTTTAAAAACTATCTACATAGTTTTCTTCCATAAATCTCAAGCAACAAGATGAATAACTGTGAAAACCTACACAATCATAATATATTTATTGTCATACATTAAACTAATAAAAGAGGTTTTATGTGTACGAGCATCATTGTTTTTCCGCAATAGCACCTAGTAAGTAGTGGACTGACTACACTAATATTTTATGTGCACAAGCGTATAAAATAATCAAGATGTGTTTGATACGTACTTAACAATATACACTAAAGACATTTTGTGTAAAAAAAATTGTGTGCTAAATGTTTTATTGCAACAAGAAAAGTGAGGTTAAAGTGGACCTTACCACCATTTCCATGGCTAATGTTAATGCTTATATGCTAAATTAGATGGCTTGTAGGTTAAAGTGGACCTTAGCATTCCGCCCCCCAAAAAAATTACTATACACTTGACTTAATGAAAATGAAGTGTATAGAATCTTATACAACATCCTAATCACATCAATGATTGCATAATTAAGACCATTAATGGGCTATAATACATGTTGTAATCATGATTATAAAATTGTTGTTTTTATGGCTAATTACATGAAACTCATTAAAATAATTAGTTTTTTGATTAATTGTGTTGATAAATGTACGTTTATGTTTTTTAAAGGAGATATTTTTAATTTCAAGGAAGAGATTAATGAAGAACATTTTTTTTATCATTATCCCCCTTAAATGGGTTTAAAGTTTTTGTTCTTTTTAAAAACACATTAATATTAATAGTTAATGTTTGTAACCTTCTTAAGATGGGTTTCTTTAACCTTTTTAGTTGTTATTAAGATGTATTTCTTTAATATTATAGTTTTTATAACTACACATGTTAATTATTTTTGGTAACTTAGAAAAATCAATTATAAAATATCAAATAGATTTCGTCATGCGTAAAACGTCTACATCTTACCAAACTTATAGTGTTTTTTATTACTCATCTCAACAAAACATTCAACACACTTTAGAAACCCTTTAACACAAAAAGAACACCCACATATTTATCAAATATAACCAACACACTCATAAAAAAACTTCTTAACACAAAGAACATATTTATCAAATACAACCAACACATTTAATACAACCACATAGTTGTGAAGTATGACCAAAATGACAAGATAATGAACTTTTAAATTAACAACAATGTCCATCACGACCTTAATCTAGAGAAACGATGCACAATGCCATGTGTAATTGCAAGGCTCAATTCAATTCATAAGTTTAATGTCAACATCACCTTGACACTTATTTCAATAATTAACATAAGATCCCAATGTTCATCATCTATCTAAGTTTTCATAATTTAATGGGAAGTAATCTTGTATGTTCCACATTTATTCACCACTGTCAAATAAGTATTGAAATCCTAAATATGTCATGAGCATCAAATTCCATCTTTCTTGATGCAACCATCATGGTTGTCATCCATCTAGACCGCAATGCTCGTGTGAGGTGGCAAAACTTCACGTCGATAGGACAAGTAGTAATCATCGACCTCAAGCATGGGAAACAACACATACAAGAAAAGTGTCATCATGTTTGGTGTCTATTGATAGACAACTACCCAAGATGTCATCGTCTCTGACCTCCATAAAACAATCATCATAATTGACACAATAACACAATATTAAGAACTAGATCCCAACACAATGATAAGTTTCCTAATTTGTCTTTTGCAATTTCAAGACTAAGGTTCCACCACCATATGTAAGGTGGATTGTTAATTTACATGTACCTAACATGAACTATCATTTTGAGATTCAATGCTAGAGCATGATAATCAACCTTAAAAGTATTACTTTATTGTAAATTGAATGATAGTTGAGATTCAAGGTTAAAAAAAAAAAAAAAAAAACAATTTTAAAAGTATTAATCTATGGTAAATTGGTAAATTTATTTTTATTACTTGTAAGAATTTTAAAGTTCAAATCCTTTTCTCCATGTTTAAATGTAAATGTGAAATTCATACCCCTCAAAACAACTTCATAAAAAAACGTGCTAATAATAATAATTGTTTTCACAATTTAATATGTATGACATTATCACTATATAAAATTGGAGGAATGATTATTTTGTTAATTTTAACTATAATAATTGAATTTGATCAAAATTAATGAAAAAATTAGTAAAAATATTTAAGATTAAATTAAAAATTATAATTTAATCCAAAAAATAAATTAAAAATATTAATCAAATTAGGTAATCATTGATTGAATCATTTAATTAAGTTTGTAGACATGTTAAATCAACATATTGTATCTTCTTGCATAATAAATAATTCACCCTAAAAAATGGTTAAACATTATATAATGACATTAAATTAAATGATTACCATGAAAATATGACATTAAATGATTTTAACTAGAGTTAAACATGATATGGCATTTCAAATTTAAATGAGTGATACATTTCAAATTCGATTTTAAAACAAAGAAATCATTAACGATGTATGCCTCTTCACCCTACTCTGAATGTTGTAGCCAAAATTTACAAAAAAATTTCTATCATCATCTCAAAAGAAACTAGAAATAAACACATACTTCTTCTCCCATTAATCTACCAACATTAGTTCTCAGGGTTATACAAGAAATTTAAATACATGAAAACATATTTATATCAAACACTGATGAGCATAACCAAAGATGTGCCCTTCATGATGCATTCAGACCAACTAATTTCCACATTCCAACTTCGTGGAAAGTTTATCCGTTATCTTAATCATATATTTGTAGATGTGTGAAAATGATATTTGTGATCTAAAGTTGAAAGTAGTGACTCTATACAATTAAGCAAAGCATGTATTGTAAAGTTCCTCATTATTACTTCTTTGCGCATCCATTGAATTATAAGAAGTGAGTCACCATAAATTTGGATTATGTGAAACTCATAACTCTTGAGCCAATTTCAAAACCAGCTTGAGAGCCATCAACTGACATAAATTATTTGATTCTTGACCAATTCCATCTTTGAATTTAATGCTATGGTTTTGAGATGCAAACAATATTCCTCCTACGCACCCCCTAGGAGGGGTCCCCTAAGAGGAAACATCAAAATATGTCTATGGAATATCCTTATTTATTACCTCTTATGTGGGAATGTTTGTTGTTTATTTCTCCCAAGTTTGAGGGTATGCAATTAGGATGTTTAAAGCCTGGACATCACATTTTAAAGGTAGTGTCTCTTTCCCTTCAAACAATTTCAAATTCCTGGTTAGCCAAATTCCCCATGCAATGTTTAAGAGAAAGCTTTGATCTTTTTTGTATACTTATTGGCACACCATTAGCTAAAGGCCTCTTCAGTATCATCTCCTAACCAAACATTTTGATACCCTATCATCCTTTCCACTCCCTTCAATACTTCCTTTGTAAAAGGGCAGGTCATAATGATGTGTTTATTTGTTTCCTCTACTTTCTGACATAAGCTACACCAACCAAGTCCAACAACGATTATTTTTTGTAGTATATCCCATGTGGGAGCCCTATTGTTTAAGATCACCCAAACAATTTTTTTGAATTTGGTTGGACTCTTTAGTTTCCATGTGATTTTCCACCACCATACATGTTGTTCCTCCCTTCTCTCCTCAAAAAGTATTTTATACCCTATTTTTGGTCTGTCATCCCCTGATGAGTTTAGCGATCATACCAATTGATCCTCCTCCTCTTTGATTCTGACATTGCTATCTTTTAAATAGAATATGTATCTATGTCATTCAGTTGCATACTCCTCCCCGATTCCTAACTCCCTGTAGGTCAAGCATTATTGGATCCAAAGGTTTGTTCTGGGCTAGTTTACAACCTATCTTAACATATAATATCCTCTACCTCTTAACTCTAGTATCAATTGTGTGGATAATTTTTCTCTTCCTTTACTAGCCACCCATGGATCAATTCCAATTTGTACTATGTCTCATTTGTGTACTTTCCATATCAACCAGTTCCCAACCAAATGAAAAGCATAATTAACCGCTTTCCACATTATTGAAACATTTTGAACTCACTTTACAGGGTTCCTGACCCATCCCTCCACTATGTCTAATGCAATATATTTGGATTTAATTACCTGAATCCATAGCTCAGTTCCTTGATTTAACATCCACACATTTTTTTCTACAAGAGATTTTGAAAAGAGGAATGGGTTCTTTAAGCGCCAACCTCCATTTGCTTTTGGTAGGGCTAGTTTCTTCCATGAATACAAAGAAAACCCTTTTTTTCCCCATTATATATAGACCATGTGAATCTATAGAATAACCTTCTAATGACTTCCAAAAATCCTTTTCGATTCCATGCCATTGACATCCATAATACATGAATTGCTTCCAAGACAACTTGAACCATAACCAATCATCCTCCTTAGGAAATCCACCTATTTTTTTTAACAATAACTAAGCAAATTATATTATAATAAAACTACAACTAGTGTTACATCTCTATAGTGTTCAAAAAGTTGCAATCTAACTGTATTACAATCCTTAACTAGTCCTACTACAAGCCTGTAATATAAAAGGGCTTGGTTCTTAAGCAAAATTTCCCATATTTCCTTAGTACTATATACCCTATAGTAGATGCCTAGAATTATACGTATGTGAAGATACATTAAACTTAATAGAGTGCATAGTAGTTGGTATCATCCTCCAAACCTATGCTTGTAGAGTCAATTTCCTATTTAGTTGTTGCCATCTCTTCATCAAATTGATTCGTTGTTTCTTCCCCCTTTATTTCACCTCTAGATGAGAACACTTCCATGCTCTAAGATGACTCTATGGACTAATCCCCTTTGCACAAATTTAGATCTAGGTTTCAAAGGAGATTGCACTATGCACCTTAAAAAAATTGTGTAAAAAATAACGGTGCACCTTAAAACATAGATGCATCGTATTCGATGCCTCGAGACACTACACATATCATAATCAATACTCATTATAAGAACCTGTGGCACTGGTAAAGTCAATATAGCTATTATTATTATTATTATTATATGTGTGCCACTTGTATAGGGGCACCGATGGACTTTTTATGATTAAGTGCCCCCACAAAATGGTACATCCATACAATCCAGACCACATCGATAATTTGGGAAGTTTTTCACTTTACGTTGGAATAACGGTGCACTTGATATATATAGAGGCACCAATAACAGTGCCTCCATACATTTCTTAGAGCACATATAGTTCTTTTATATTTTATAATAAAATGCATAAACAATGTGTTTGTAATATCGAGAAGCATTGCCAAGCATGCTTCTAGATATTATAAAGAGGACCGAAAAGTAGGGATTTTTTTTTTAATTTCTATGTTTTACTAGTGCGTCCTATAACTATTAAGGATGCACTCCCAATGATACATCCTATAAATTTATAACACACGCCATGTTTGTTCGATATGAGTTGAACAATTT